>JBBPTR010000282.1:0-17955 GCA_038094255.1 Porphyrellus aff. niger
GGATAAACACGGAGTAGGCATACCCAGATAAGAATCCTTGTCACACTCATGGCCCAATGATCACCAGCCACCCACCACAAGGTTGTTTATCTCTTCGCCGGTGTCCACAATCCTGACAACGACTCTCCGGAGAACGGGATAAGGTGACGTCAATGATGAAAAAAATACTTACTCTGCCACAATATGCCCTGGGTGTTGGTTGCAACTTTGATGAAATAACAACAAAGAGTTGAACCTTGGGATCGAGACACGTGTAGCCATAACATCCGGCGCTTTAAACATTAATATTGAAATGAGGTGCTTGGGTGATTCGATGTTAATAAGGTCACTGCAGGACTCGGAATTCGAGAAGCAGACATACTTTTGTGCTGCCATATGGATTGTTTGTCGAAAGATGAAACAGATGTTGATGCTACCAACACTGGTGAGGACAGGGTGCTCAACATGGTGGAAATGGTGGACTGGCTCATAATGAAAAGATTGAGAGCGTGAGTGATATGCTAGAGGCAGTGGAGCAGATGTTGAAGGCCCAGATGGCTGTCATGAACTCTCTCTTATATATAGGATTTACATAGTGGGACTGGCTAACCAGTCATGTAAGGGCAGCAAAAAATCGAATCTAGGTATCTCACAGTGACAGCAAACAGAAGTATGAATGATGTCATAATGCCGTTCTGAGTCAGTGGACTTAAGTCCCCCTTGAAGCTGGCAGTGTGAACATGTAATACTTTTGGAACATCAACTAATGCCAACACAAAACTCTGTGTGACATGGCCATGGCGTCTGGTGAGGCGACGTCATGCTATGCTGACTACTCTACTACAGGAATACGAGCATTGTTTGGCGGCAGGAATCAAGACTGCTGACGATCACACCTCCATAGTAGATGGCAGAGAAGATGACCAGACTTTCTTCTGTCATGAAGGGGTGTGCTGGCCAAGATTCAGTGAGATCCGCGGGAGTAGCTGTGCTGTGCCATACAAGTGATTGTTGTGGCGGTCATGCCGCAGCTGCATTCACCACTGCACTGTTGTAGTAAGTGAGACTGAGAGCGTGACCACCGCATTGAATGATGTTCCAGTTGTCTTCGTCGCGGTGGTCGTGTTTTCGCGATTGTCTTGTCGTTGTCATTGCTGTTGCGTTGTGATCATGATGTGCAGTGACGGCGGTGACTGGTTGACCGGTGACAAGCGGGTGACAGCGCTGACCGTGTTCGTGACACAATGGCGGCCAACAGCATTGACGACGTTGACGGGTGAGCTATCGTGTTCGTGACACTGGCAATGACAGCCGGGAAGACGACAATGCTCAGGCGTCGCGTTTTGGCACGACAGCTGGGCAACTGCATTGAACGTTGAACCATCAGGGCTTCACTGTGCACAGCGGTGCGGACCAGGTGTACAAGCATCGGGTGGTTGTCTTGTTCTTTTACTACTGCATACATGCTCTATCGGCTATAAGTGTGTCATTTTCTACTTAGCATCCCCACTCTGCACATGCGGGACTGGACAATATGATAACGACATATACTCACAAATCATATGTTCCCCAAATAACATTCTAATCAGCAGCTCTGGTCTGACATGGTTGGGGGCCTTCTGGAACTGGCTGTGGCTGATGGCGTAAACACTGAAGTGAGTGAGTACAAAAAATTAGACCGAGCTCTGTTGAGGTGACGACGACATATGTATGACGACAAGACGAACTACTACCATCTCTACGAGGTGCAATGTAAATAAATCATTGTACACGTGACGGTATGCCAGTGGGGCTTACACCTTCTATGCATCTACAACCCTCCCAGGATCTCAAGGAAAAGGCGGAAACAAACATTCAAGATCACTTGCTGGGTTTCATGCAAGCATACTCACCCTGTTTTTCAAGCCCAAGTTCGCCAAAGAGCTTACTGGAGAGTTCTTGAACCTCAGTGAGAAATGAGACTTAGGACAAACTTGGAACTGCCGTACCAACAAATCCGTCGCAAACCGAGGTTACGCACAGGTTACTCACATTGCACTTTACCGTCTTATCTTCCTTACCCACGGTTCGAGACAAGGTAAATGGCTGGAGAACAAGGTAAGGTGATAGTATCAACAATTAAAACTGTACTTGCACAACCACATGCCAGGTTCGACCGACCAGGAACGGAAGCATACTCATCTCCGACGACACTGCCATCACATGAAACTTGACCACGGGTGACCTCAGCCAAAAGTACCTGAGTAATAAGACATCAACCTAGGTCATTGTGGGACTTGAAGTTTGAGAAGTAGATGTACCTGTACCAATTCTCCGGGCGGTTCACAAGACAATCCAAGTGTTGATGGTACTGACAGTGAGAAAAAGAGGATGCTCAACATGGCAGACTGGCGCATAGCGAGGAAATCGATTGAGTGAGTGATATGCTAGAGGCAGTAGAGTGGGTGGCTCAGGAACTCAAGCTATCATGAACTCACCCCCTTTTATGGGATTTGCTTCAAACATAGGATTGGCAGACTGACCTGTAAGTGGTCGAGTGGACCTACAAAGGGAAGCAGGCGGTGGTAGTAAAAAAGGGTGTCCATCTGGGATGTGGCTCACGGTGACAGCAAAAACAATAACGAATGCCACAATCGTAGATTCGAACTGGAGACGTGAATGAATGGGAAGGTCAAGGATCATTCCATGGATAACCCTCGAAACTTGCACGGTGGTATTCTGAACTGAATTGGTCTATAGTTGTAAGAAGCGACCGGCAAACTTCGTCACACTGGCAACATTGATCAATGGAACGAAACTCGATATTTACCTTTTACCCATCACTTGGACCACTGCTGTTTCCTGCCTAAGACAGGCACCTTGTCCTATATGAAGATCCAAATGGTGCCAAAATGTGCACAAGATGAGGGTTGCATGCACGAATGGGACTGACCTGTTTTGGGAGGCTTGGTCATTGAAGAGACATTTGACCTGTCATAGAAATGTCAAAGACTTGGAACATTCACGTTCTGTACTAGGTGAAACATGATGGTACCTTGTATGATGTAATGGCATGCCCACCAGCAGTCGTGCTTGTGGCGATGGCATTTGAATAGCCAGGTAGCAATGGTACATGGCCGGCGTTGCTCGTGTTGATAGCATTTAAACGACAGGTGGCAGAGGGCATCAAGGGCAAGCGGACAGCGCTGAACACAAGTGGTTGCGCTCGTTTCAGCGCCGTTTGAACGGATGGCGATGAACGCGAACGGACAACGTCAATAACGAGCAGTAGCGCTTGTATTGACGCCGTTTAGACGGCAGGCCGCAGTGCGGTCATGCAGGTTTTCGTATGCATGACTTTGAAAGAGAACAACCCAAATATGGCCATGAAATGCTCTGACCAACTCTACAGGACTTCGGTCGTGGTGAGATCGTCGAAGCAGTCGTCAGCCTGCAAGGTATTGCATGGATCACCAAGACAAGCATGAGGCAAAAAAAGAGGGGACATTTCATCCGCTTGACGGTGTCTCACGGTGACAGCGAACACAGGTATGAATGCCACGGTCGTAGATCATAAGACGTAGCCGAAGCTACAGGATTCATGCTGTAGACGTGACACTTGAAACATGTAGGAGGGTGACGTGATACTCGTGTTTCCGTTTTCTTTCGAAGTGCTGTCTTTGCCACAGTCCCTGGAATTAGATTATGCCCGAGCAGAAAAGCTGTGAGTCCTATACCCATGCCGCTTCGACACGTTATGGTCACTACATCATTCCTTCGCTCAACTGCAATGGGTCCCCTTGGAACAACCATAATTCAGATGGTGTATCCTTAGTCTGTTTGCAATTAGAGGATGTATTCGCCTGTCTTTGTGATGCTTCATATTCACGAAACCCTTTGGAGGACGTGGTGGCTACACTCACCAGCTGTACAAACAGATACCGCCAAGCTAGTCGCAACGACACTACCAGTTTCCACCCAACGAAAGGTGTCGACGCTCACCGAGTGGTGAAATTCTGTACATGAGTCGTTCAACGCTTTGATCTGCCAATGAAGAAGCACTGAGCACTGCCATTGCGCCACGAGTTCGACACCTCTGGAGACGAACGTGCTACATCTGGGCTTTCCGCATTAAATTCCGCCTCACCCGTTGTTTCTCGCCTCCTACGCCTTTGCCCTTGCCCCACTGCAAATACGGCACTTGTCCCTTATCAAGGCCCGCCACCCGACCCGTGTCGTCCTCCCGAAAGTCAAGCATGCCCCATATTGGCAATTTCATCTCACCCTTCACGAGCACGTGCGTTTGCGCGAGGAGCCTCGTCGGAAGCAGTGTGAGAACATGCATGTGTGGAGAGTGTGGGTCGAGTGAGAGTGGTATCCCTCGAATGAGTGCGAGGCCGTGGCATGTTGAGAGAGCTGGATCGGGAGGCAGTTCACTGGGGGTGTACGACAGTGAAGATGAGTCCTGAGAGGTCGACTGTGCGGACAGAGGGAATGTGCTGGCAGAGCCCACTGAAACGAGTCCAACGATGGCACCATTGAGTACTCGTGTCAGCTCCGTTGGCACTACGTCTTCATAGCCCGGTCCAGTCAGGTGGACGTTATCGAATGCTTGCCTATAGTCTACTTCATATGGATACCTCGGCAAAGCGGCAGCAATGCATCCCAGGTGCTGGTGCTTACTTGTTTGAGTGCCGAAACTAGTGGCAGCGAAGTTGGTGGTTTGGGAAATACCGCATGGAAGTATGACAGGAGATTGAGATGACGGTGATCCGCTGCAGTGTGATACGTGTTCATCATTTCCGTCTGGACAGCCTCCACCTTGACATGACGCCTGGTGTTTGATCGCATGGATGGCGAGACGGCTGAAAATTGCGGAACATGTCGGGACTGAAGTGGTGCTGGCCACCCCTTATCTTCGGCTCCGCCGATGTCGAATGTATGTGAGGTGTCGACGATCTCTTCAATTCGCGCATTCAAGTCTGCGCCCAAGCCTTTATTCCATCCCATCGTATTCACCACCAGTGGGATGGCATCATGTATGCGCTTGTCGCCAGGATGAGGTTCATCAAATGATGCAGGAAATTGCAAATCAAGCCTGTATGTTTCCAGAAGAGATTGGATCGAATGCAGGTAGTGAGCAGGGCTGGCCCGAGGTGAGGTGGATCTGATGTAGTGTGCATGGTAGGGTAAACTTGGATGAGTGAACGGAGGTCCTATAAATCACGTTGTTTGCCATCTTCTATGCGAGAGGAGATCAATCGACCTACCGAACATGTAGTGTTCCACTACATTGAGCACTACCAAACAGCCTGGGTAAACTCTGATTGACCCAAGTCACATTCGAGGAAGGCAACTCTCCGATACCTTGATAAATAAGAAGGTTGAGCGACAACACACAGGGTGTCATTTAACACTGACCAACTCAACAGACGGTTCACCAACGTGCGTGCTAACGTACTCTTCCCGCTCTTCTTTGGCCCTTTCACAAAGCATACTGGGGCACTACTTAGTTCCGAATCTGGTTTCTCGTCGACCGATGCAAGCGCACCCTCCTACGAGGTTGGAAGCATGAACGGATGGATGCCTTTGGTGCCGTGATTAGTCTTTTGAGAAACGCATTTGTTGGACATGTACAGGGTAGGGATCATTGAAGACATACAATATGTACTCGCGGGACATTGAGACCTGCAATGGCATCCAACTCTCGAAGCGGCTTGAAGACATCGTTGGATACTCTGCATATCCATCCAAGACCTTCGATGCCTGTATCAACGTACTCAATCAATATCGCAGTTGTGTCTGTTTGATGTCGAATGGCTGGCAGAATAGGAAATGTACAAGAACCCTGACGATCCAGTGCAGCTCAACACAAGACAGGAATGGGAGCGAGGACAGTGTACTTTGTGTTTGACGGCGACAAAGTGATGCCAAAAATCAAGAGGCTGCCCTGTAAAACACAAAGAGAATATGTTCCTAGAAGCGCAAGTATCTCGTTGGGTTGAAGGACGAGAATGCGTGCCTTCCCGCTGGTTGCGCATTCATCCTCTGGTGCTGGATAGATATTGAGCTCCGGTACTGGACGGAACGTAGACAGAGGTACGGGTTTGGGTTTGTACGAAGTCAAATAACCAGCAGAATTAAAGGAACCAGGAGGTGCTGATTCGTCATTGTCAGATGAATCTGGCATGGGTTGACTCGGTGACCAGGCGCGTCTCATCTTTGTGATGGAGATAGACGAAATGGCAGGCGGTGGGACATTCTCTCCAGACGAAGAGTCAGACTCTGAGCTGACATCCATCTTGCCAGTGGAATCGTCGACGGTTCCATTTTGTACGTCCGACATGTCACCGGGATCAAAGTAGCGTGCGTTTCTGTCAGGCTTTGTGGGTGCATGAGCGACCTTGACCTTTTTAGTTTTCGATGGCGCCGTATTAGCAGAGACACGGTTTTTCCACTTCGAGATCAGTTTGTCTACCGCTTTCAAGTTCTTCGTTGGTTGTGGCGACGGCGACGGCGGTTTGGATTGGGGCGGCGATGACCTGGATGTCTTGGAAGAAGCACGTTAGGTGCCTGCGCTGGTGCTTTGCATGCCGCAATTGTGCTGAGCATCGTCGAAGAAACCAAGGGGAACGACGTACGAAAACGGAAAGCTGACCCCACTATCTGACGACCCCCCGTCTCGCGATTGTGTCCGTCACAACGAGGTCAGGCGATAAGCAAAAAGACTCAGACAGAGTGAGGAGATGGGAGTGTCGAGCAACGTATAATTATTGGTCATTCTCATACAGTCGGATTTATATATGACATCACTTGGCTCCTTGGCTGAGTGAGGCTTGTTTATAGCTGTACCCAATTAGGCTATTCTCACACAATTCTGAGCTATTTTGAAACAAGGAAAAAATGTTTCTGGGGAGTAGAATTAGGCAGAGCCTGAAAGCTATGCCTGTCTGTTGCCCATCCCCCTGATACACTGAGTAACAAAACTGATGCAATGTTTGCATCATTTTGATTGATGAGTGAATATCTAAGGAACCATTGAAGCTATGGTCATAAACCTAGGTATTGTTAGATGACCCTGATCAAGGGCTTTCCAAACATATATACATTGCTTACCTAATTTTTACTATATCAGGAAATATTCCCAGATTAAATGAGAGTACTCATTGCATCGGTTTTGTTGCTGACACCTTGAGTAATTAGAATTATATATAGACATAAGATATCACATAAGCAATGGGTCATGTGATGCATAAGAAGTTCAACATGATGTAAATACATCAAAACACAATCGCTTTTTTCACTTCCATCATCATGAAATCCCTTTCTATTGAACAAACTACCCATATTATCTCTCTTCTCCAGTTGGGTCATTCAACCCATTAAATTGCTCAGTCTACTGGTCTCAATCAATCTACCATCAGTAGGCTTCGCTCTAAACACTGTCCTGAGCTGCCCAAGTTCTCTGGTGGTCATCCATCCATCATTACTCCCACTAACATGCACCATGTGTTACACTAACGCGATGGCTAGACAATAACCTCGAGAAACTAACCTCCTTGAATCTGCACAGGTGGCACTCACGAAGAGGCGCAGCAACTGTGAGTCAAGGGAAACGGGTGATGGATCAAATGTGGCTCCACTCGAGAAGGTCCCAAGTATCTGGGTCAGTGATTGAGGGAAAAGAAGGTTCGAGAAGCAAAGGTCTCGCCTAAAGCACGGAGCTTTCCCAAGGCGGTCGTATAGTCACCACGTAAGATTGTGTAGAACTAACTTAGAGTTACAGGGTACGAAATGGGCGCTATAAATACTATGAAGGGTCGGAGTACGAAGTGTGCGAGAGAACACTTTAGGAGAGGTAAACGTCCAGAAGAGGAAAGAGATAAAAGGGGAATCCCTGGGGTTTCCCTGGATAAATACGGAATTGGAAATGGAGAAAAGAGGCCGGCTCTCACGAGTGATAAATATAGTAAGAGAGATTGCCATAAAGAGAATATGAAATGGAATGAAACTCAGCAGATGAAATGGTGGTGGCACCATTGATGGTGGCGTATCAGTGGCATTCCCAATCTGGCCTTGCCAAGGTACAGTTCTCAGGCCGTCCTAAAGAGTATGCCATGGGATCGATCCATAGATCTGGATCGGGGAGTAGGGAGTCTGGATGATTGGTGAGATTATCGTACCCCATGGGAAAGTAGTCCAGGAGCCCATCCGTCTCCTTGTGTAGTCCTGCCGCTTCTGCCTCCAGTAGGTTTGTGACATTGTCACTCCTCCATTGTTCCTCGTAAAGTTTGTACACATTGTCCTGTATATCTGGGTCTGGTTGCCAAAGATTGAAGCCCTGGGGTTGAATCGTAACACCATGCTATCCATCTTATTGGGACTGGGAAGGCTGAGAATGCTGTCCAGGTTACCAAAACTCTCCAGGATGTCAAGAACCAATTCATCTCCACTCAGACCATTAGAAGACACCTAAAGAAAGCGGGGATGAAGGCTGTGGTAAAGAAAAAATGTCCTCTTCTTTCCCAATGTCATAAGAGAGAGTGATTGGACTTTGCTTTGAGTCACCAGCACTGAACAATAGAGGACTGGAAGCATGTCATACGGTCTGATGAAACCAAAATTAACCACATTGGGTTGGAAGGCAGGAAATGGGCATGGAAAAAGGCAGGGGAGAGTCTAAGTGATAGGTTGGTATAGGGAACTGTTAGATTTGGAGGAGGATCAGTGATGATGTGGGGTTGTATGACCTGGGAAGGAGTTGGATTGGCTTGCAAGATTGATGGTAAGATGGATGCTGACCTTTATGTGCAGATTCTGGAGAATAAACTCCCACAAACTCTGGTAGATTTTGGGAAATCTCTAGAAGACATTATCTTTCAACAAGATAATGACCCCAAGCATACTAGTAGAAAGGCCAGGGAGTGGTTTGAGGACCATGGATTTGAGGTCATGGTTTGGCCTGCTCAGTCTCCAGACCTTAACCCCATAGAACATCTATGGTTTTTTCTCAAGAGAAGGCTATCAGAGTATCCAGAGCCACCCAAGGGAGTAATGGAACTTTGGGAAAGAGTTGTGGTGGAGTGATACAAGATTGAGGTAGCACAGTGTCAGGAGTTAATTGAAAGCATGCCTAGAAGAAATCAAGAGGTGATCAAGGCTAAAGGAGGCTACACTACCTACTAGTTATAATACCCTTGGTGTTAGCAACAAAACCGATGCAATGAGTACTCTCATTTAATCTGGGAATATTTCCTGATACAGTAAGAATTAGGTAAGCAATATATATATGTTTGGAAAGCCCTTGATCAGGGTCATCTAACAATACCTAGGTTTATGGCCATAGCTTCAATGGTTCATTAGATGCATCGGTTTTGTTGCTCAGTGTACTCTGCAAGGCTGCAAGGCTTGATGAATACCCTATTAGTGAAGGCCCAACTGACTGGAAATATGCACAAGATCTCTGTTCCATATCCTACCTGGCATATGTCAGCACTCCCAGTGTCCCAAAGGGGTGGTGTTCCCCAGAATAAACCATGTGGGAGGGGAGGCAATGTTGGAATTCGTAGATAGCAAACAGTGTGTGGTCATACAGCCACCATATTACATAAGCACATAGATATGTTGAACCTATGTACCATACCATTTACAATGAGTCACCACTAGAGTATTCCCCAGTGAACTTCTCATATCACTGAGACTCTAACTCCAAAAGGCAATGAGCCCCACCTGTGCTCAGTAGAGGACCACTCATCTGAACTCCAATCCCACATGGTCACAAGAAACCAAACCAAATGGAACTTGGTCAAAGTCCCTACACTTTCCAAGGATGGCAGCAACTGGCCAATTTACCATAAGAGGCTTACTTAGGCCACAAGAACTCTAGGACTCACAGGTTACCTCAGTGGACTGCTCCTGGAACTGTTTAACCCACTTTGTGATGTCACTGTACAAAGACTCATGGTTGAATCCATACCTGCCAAGGTCTTTGGGAAGATCATGGTCAAGTCCAGTCATCTTAGCAAGTCTTCAAGATTATGCAAGGTCTATTTGAGGCTACTATGACTATGGTACAGGACAATGTACAGGACAGCACATGAGTGGCTGTGCAGACTGCCAGTGCACTCACCATGGCAAGTACACACAGGACTACTGGACATGACACAATAGACCAGGGGAGAGTTGGGATGAGAAGGTGGAAGGGTCAGACAAGTGACAGGACCCAAGATGGCAGTAGCATGACCATGGAAGTCCCTTGCACAGCCACAGTCTGGCTCCAACCCCAACCAACCAGCCACAAGGGCAGAAGAATGACAGATGATGAAAGTACAGCCACAGAAGACCATTGTGTAGCCACAGTCCAGCCCCAGGCAGCCAAAATGGTGACTCAGATGGTCAATGATGAGACCATTGACACCCCAAACCTGAACATGACAAGTGCTGAGCTGGTAGAGCCAGCAGACAGGTCACAAAACAAGCCGACCACCATCACACAGCCAGTATGGATGCCACAAGACATGGAGTCAAGCAGAGAGGGCCAAGATGTGGCAGAGAACCACAAGGAGGCAGTGGGTGGAGGGGTTATGGTGAGCCAGAAGGTCAACAAGAAGACCAGCAATGCCATGAACCTGAACACAGAGTGCACTGAGCCCATAACGCTGGTGAACAGCTTGCCCAACCCATCAGACATGCTGCTTGATGAACAAGCAGGGCACTGAGCTGGGGAAGTGGTTGAGGAAGTTGAAGAGGGTAGAGCAATGGTTGAGAAGACCTGTGATGGTGGAGTAAAGACCATGTCAGTTGATGTAGCCAAGTTGATGACAAGTGCAAGTGTGCGAAGCACATTGCATGGTCAACCAGATGGGACAATGGATACCTTAGAACTGTCAGAAGACCCTGAGGACACACCAGGTGATGATGAGCATCATCCAGATGCATCCACAGAGCTGCCTGATGCAGCTGAAAGCATGAGGGCTAGAGCAGGGAGTGAAGGCACTGTAGCTGAGGTTGAGTCAAGGGTATTGAGACAGCAAGTGGATGGCACAGGTAACAATGATGAAACACATCAACCTTGGAAGCCTACAGAGCCACCAGATAGTGCAGAGGAAAGTGCACAGACCCTTGGATGCATACAGATCAAGCCAAGAGGTAAAACCACCATTGAGCCAAAACGAAGCACTGTGAGTCAAAATGCAGATGCAAAGGTCAACAGGAGGTTGGAGAGAAGCCCTAAGACATGCTGAGTGAGGGAGAACCCCAAGATGCTCAGGATAAAGGGGAGAGGTCACAGATGCTGCAAATCGTGTCAATCAAGGGAGAAAGAATGAGTGTGAGGTTGCACAGACAATTGACCACGGCAGCTGATGGAAACCATCAGTGCATGCAAAGAGTTGACGACAATGTACCTAGAAGCCACCCAGACCCTCCATCACTACCAGATGAAGCCCCAAACTCAATAAACAAACCCCAGAGCATCAAGCTCGAGGGGAAGAGAGGGATATCGGTGAGCTACAATGCCATGCGTACCAGTGATGAAGTGGATGCGATGGCAGCATCCAGAGACACTGAGGATGCCAGGAACAGGTTGAAGATCCTATGGAACACATCAGAACATGAATGTGAATGCTCAGAGCGACTAGGAGCAGAGTACTCACTAGTGGGAGCTCAAGTCGAGCTGGATGAGCCAGGCAGCAATGCAACTGCACCAGGCGATGTCCACAGTCCACTGGAGTGCCCTGGAAGCAACAAGGATGAGCACACCAATGAAATGAACATGCCATGTTGAGATACAAGGCTAGGAGGTTGACTGGGCAAGTTGGAGACGAGGTGAAACATCAGAGGTGATTGGAGCTGCTGGATTGATGGAGACAGTGGCAAATACTATGTGAATGGTGGTGAATTTGGTGATGCAATGAGCAACCTACGCTGTGACTCAAAATGAGTTGAAACATGTCTGCTAGCTGGAGGCAAAGCGAGTCAGCACAACAGCAAAAGCGCTTGAAGACAGACATACTTGAGGTATCCAAACCACTACCCATTGACAATAGAATATCTACCAACCATCTGAATCCACCACAACATTGAGGACGAATCAAAATGCAACCTAGAAGGTCAGCACCACCAAAGTAGACTTACCAAAGTCATGTAACTGCATCAACGACCCATTAGGCAAATCAGGCGCACTGTACATGTTGTACACAGACTGGAGACAGACTAGAAATGATCCAAAGGCATGATATGCAAGCACAAAGCTGCAGCGGTGATCAAGGATGACTGTGTGCAAGACTTGCATGATACAAAGCCACGACTTACTATATATGGACACTGCTTGAACACTGCAACTCAACACATGCTGAACACTCTATTTTGAACTTGATACATTCATTTTCAGTGGACTTATTCACATAGGTATTTCTTTTGATTACCTTACACATTTATTTTCTCTACTACAGACCCACTTCTGTTTGAGGGGGAGTGTTGGAATTTGTAGATAGCAAACAGTGTGCAGTTGTACAGCCACCATATTACATAAGCACATAGACATGTTGAACCTATATACTGTACCATTTACAATGAGTCACCACTAGAGTATTTCCTAGTGAACTTCTCATATCACTGAGACTCCAACTTCAACAGGCAAGGTTGCTACATCTTCTGTTGCCACTGCTGTTTCTGTTACGCTAATGCGATGGCTAGACGATAACCTCCAGAGACTAACCTCCTTGAATCCGCACAGGTGGCACTCACGAGGAGGCACAGCGACTGTGAGTCAAGGGATACGAGTAATGGATCGAACGAAGCTCCACTTGAAGGAGAAGGTCCCAAGTATCCGGGTCAGGGATCAAGGGAAGAAGATGATAGAGTTCGAGGAGCGGTCTCGCCTAAAGCGCGGAGCTTTCCCAAGGCAGTCGTATAGTCACCACGTAGAATTGTGTAGAACTAACTTAAGGTTACAGGGTACGAAATGGGCACTATAAATACTGTGTGGGAGCGGAGTACAAAGCGTGTGAGAGAACACTTTAGGAGAGGTAAACGTCCATAAGAGGAAAGAGACAAAGGGGAATCCCTGGGGTTTCCCTGGATAAATAAGGAATTGGAAATAGAGAAAAGAGGCCAGCTCTCATGAGCAATAAATATAGTAAGAAGGGTTTCCATAAAGAGAATTGGAATTGGAATGAAACTCAGCAGATGAAATGGTGGCGTATCAGTGGTGTTCCAAATCCGGCCTTGTCAAGGTACGGTTCTCAGGCCGTCCTAAAGCGTATGCTGTGGGATCGATCCATAGATCTGGATCAGGGAGTAGGGAGTCTGGACGGTTGGTGGGGTTGTTGTAGCCCATGGGAAAGTAGTCCAACAGCCCGTCCTTCTCTCCGTGTAGTCCCGCTGCTTCAGCCTCCAGTAGGTCTGTGATGTCGTCACTCCTCCATTGTTCCTCATAGAGTTTGTACGTGTTGTCCTGTACGTCTGGTTCCGGTTGCCATTGGTCAAAGCCCTGGGGGCAAATCGTAACAGTTTCCCATCATGCACGGATGTCTCTACCTACTCCTGAGTTGATTTCTACAACATCTGCTCCTGCTCCTACCAAGAAGATACAAAGTATAAATGTGATGTGGGAAGGAAAATGTATGGACATGCTGATTATGTGGAACATGTCCCACCCTGCTGACTGCAACATCATGTTTCATGATAGCAACTCATCAGACATCCTTGCTGATAAGCCATCAGGCAAGAACAAGAAGGATGTTTGTGCCATGGTTGCAAAGCACATCTTTGCAAACAATCCCAAGCATGCAAGTACGTATGCAGCAAATTCGACCAAATATGTTATATCTGTGGTCAATCAAGTGGGAGTGTAAGTACAAGTTGACTTATCACCTCTTAACTTATTGGTGCATCTGTTGCCAGTGTCAAAACCAAATATCATCAGCAATGTGCATGTTTCAAGAGTACTAGAAATGGTATCATACCCCAAGGCAATGGGGAGTCAGAAACACCTGCTCACAATCTTCTTGGTGCATTGGCTTGAACCCTAACAGTGATATCCTACTGACTAGATTTCCATCTCTTCTCCATATACATAGAGGACATGCTCCATGTCTTTCCATACTATGAAAAACTCGATGCTCTCTGGTATGATGCCCCTGAATTTAGTAGTCAGCTCATTTCTTTGAAGTAGGGGATTAGCCACTGGAGTTACTGAGGATACCAATGAGGAGGTGAGGGATGTGGGCACTCCTATGATTGGATATGAGGATGATTACCTGATGATAGATGTGGCAAGTATTTTTTTTTCTATGTTCACCCTTGAACTGATCATTTCCCAGGATGTAGATGATGGTTGATATGCAGATAATCATTAGCTGGAAACCTCTGATGCTTCATGTTACAATTTTCCTCGTTCATCATGCCATCCTCTTTATTTCCATCCCTTGTGATATAGAGATCCTTCCAGGACTCTATCAATATGATTTGCCATGTTCCTTCTTCCTTCTCCTGAGTCCGGTGCTCACCATTGTTCCTATTGATTCCCCTTAGTGATGTTCACTTCTGCTCTTCCCTTCAGCCGTCACAAGGTATCGTTCCCAACCATATGGTCATTCCCTTCTATTCCCTCAACAGTATTCCATTTCTGCTCTTCACTACTACCACTGCAAGGTAACTGTTCCTGACCATATGGTCACTCTTTTGATACATGTTTCACTTCCATATGGACAGTGTCTCTCCTGACCATCTCTCTCATGATGGTCTAGTATCCCCTTCTTCCATTGTTCCCAGTATAGTAGCCATCTGGGTATATAAGCTCTGCTGCCTTGTATCGTAGTCCTTAGACTTGATCTATGCAATCTATGTGGCTCTCGTGACCAAGCTCCCACTTGTCTTAGTCTCTTAGTTGATGTTACAATTTTCTCCCTTTTTCCAAACCTTGTACTACTCCTCATCCCATGCAACGTAGAAGTCCTTCCAGGACTCTTCCAATATGATGTATACTGTTCCATTCTTCTGCTTCTCCACTCTCCATTCACCATAGTCTTTCTTGATCTTTCCTAGTGATGTTCATCTCCGCTTCTCTCTAATTGTCACAAGGTAACCTTCTTGTCCATCTTCTCCCTTAGCGATGTTCAACTTCCGCTCTTCATTACCACCATCACAAGGTAACTGTTCCTGACCATATGGTCATTCTTTGATACATGTTTCACTTTCACATGGACAGCGTTCCTCCTGGCCGTTTCTCTCACAACGGTCTAGTTTCCCCATTGTCCATTGTTCCTGGTTTAGTAGTTGCTTGACTATATAAGCCTCGCTGCCTTGTACAGTAAATCTCATACTTGATCTGCGCAATCTACGTGGCTCTTGTAACCAAGCCTCTGCTTGCCTCAGTCCCTCAGTCGAAGCTTTCGCTTCTCTCTCGATCCTCTTAGTCTAGACTTCAGTCTATCCCTCAGAATCCTTAGTCTGTGACTATCTGTCGCATCCTTAGTCCTTGATCTCCTTTGAGGTTGTTGGTCTCTTCATGAGTATCACCCTCAAAGGTCTCTTGGTTACTAGACTCGCGTCTGCATAACAGTTGAAGCCTCGCTTTTCCCTCAGTCCCCTAGTCTTAGACTTTGGTCTGTCCCTCAGTTCCCCTAGTCAGCAACTGTTGGTTGTTCCCTTAGTCCTTGATCCCCATTTGAGGTTGTTGATCTCTTCATGAGTATCACTGTTGAAGATCCCTTGGTTACTAGACTTGTGTCTGCATAACATAGGATGTCTTCAACATGAGAGAGGGGATGGTTATCTGTGATCATCTTAGCATTGAGAACAAAAAAGTCATTAACCCAACAATGAAGGCAAAGGGTGAGTGTTTACTGCTCAAGGGCTGAAGGTGGCTGGCTGCAGTGTGTTATTGTAAGAGGATGTGCCAAGCATTCTTGTACTTCTTTGGGCAGTCATATGAACAAAGCTGAATAACTTTGTTGGTGTTCTTTGGGCACACACAGAAAAGCATATCATCAGGCAGGGTATCACAATGTATGTTCTCAGGAAATCAACCAGCATATTCAGCCTTCACTACAAGATCCTGTCATTGAAAATCTTCAAGGCAAGCCAGGTGGGAGATACAAGTCTGGACTGCAGTAACAAGATCAATGGGATAGTCTACTCTAATATAGAATCAATAAAACACTTGTGGAGGGGCAAAATGTAGTGAAGTTCCAAGTGAATAGTGTTATGATTTCTTTCCTCACATGTACACTACTATGATACCAGGTTCAATTCCCATCTAGAACACTATTTCTTTTCTCTTGTGCTAACTCATTCCAATTCCATGTCATTCTCTAACATTCCATTTGCTTCATCAGCACTTCCTTCTATCTGATTCCATTGCATTCCTTCATAGCCTATAGTCATTACTTTTAGTCATTCACTTTGTCATGGAATATTCCTTCAGATTCCATGACCTTCCATAGCTAGGGTATATAAGCCTAGCCTCTCATCTGTACATACCATAGACTTGTTCTTACTTGCAATCCATCTCCTGAAACTCCTTGCCTGCTAGCATAGCTAGCACCTCTTAGCAAGTCTCCATCCTACTCTTGAGTGGATGCTTTCCCTTGCACCTCTGCAATACTCCCACACATTAAGACACCTCTGTGAGAACTCCCCTGCATGCTAACAAACCCTTGACATTGTTCCACAAGTCTACTTCTATCCCTACCAAGGCCAGTTATAACAGACAGCAGTTTTTAAGTCCTAAACAGCCTTGATGATGGACATGACACATTGTGGAGAAGGGAAAGGAGGGTACATCAAATCATAATTAACGTTGACAGCAATACACAAGCACATAGCATGATCTACAACAATTTTGTCCTGCACCAGAAATGAAAAGCCAAGAATAACTGGTTTATAAAGGGAGGGTGCAACAATGGCATGAACAAAACAGCTGTGAAACTGGAAGTCTAAAGAGGAAAGTAACAAGTTAACATAATGAGATAAGGTTGTGCATGCAGAGGAAAGTGGAGAAGAAATGGTGGTGGCTATCAATACCAGTTCATGTAGTTCACAGATCTGAAGATCCAAGGTCTTTGTTATGACTGGCCTGGGTAGGGACAGAAGTAGCCTTGCAGAACAAGGTCAAGGGTTCATTAACATGCTAGGGTTGCCTAGCAGAGGTGATCAAGGAGCATCCACTTGAAGAGTGGGATGAAGACTTGCAGAGGGGTGCTAGTGATGCTAGCTCTAAGGAGGTTCTATGGTAGTAGAATTGCAAGGAGAACAAGTCTAAGGTATATACAGGCAAGAGGTGAGGCTTATATACCTTAGCTATGGAATGTCATGGAATCTGAAAGAACATCCCATGACAAAGTGAATGACAAAGCATGACTAAAAGGTGATGACTATAGACTACAAAGGAATGTGAAGGAATCAGATGGAAGAAAATGATGATGAAGCAAATGGAATTGTATGGAATACCATGGAATGGGGATGAGTCATTGTAGAAGAAAAGAAAGAATGTCCTGGGTGCAGGTCAAACTAGCAACCTATAGTAGTACAAGGAAAGAATCATAACAGTCTTGGCAAGGTGCTTGTTAATCAAAACTAGGGAGGAACTGTCGTCAATGAGGGCATCCACAGGGAGTGGAAAGTCATTCAAGGGCCCATGGGCAAGGCAGTTTCAAATAATCTGAGAAGAAGAGATGGGAGAGACATACTTATCCTTGGAGTTGCTTCTGTTACAATTTTCTCCCTTGTTCCCAATCTCGTACTACTTCTTGTTCCTTGCGACGTAGAGATCCTCCCTGGATTATTCCAATATGACGTTCAGTGCTCCATTCTTCTCTTTCTCCATTCTCCGTTCACCGTTGTCTTCCTTGACCTCCCCTAGTGACGTTCTTCTCCGTTTCTCTCCAATCGTCACAAGGTAACATTCATGTCCATCTTTCCCCTTAGCGATGTTCTATTTCCGCTCTTCATTACCGCCATCGCAAGGTAACCGTTCCTGACCATATGGTCACT
>JBBPTR010000284.1:0-16398 GCA_038094255.1 Porphyrellus aff. niger
CACCCGACACACCCGACACAACCCGCTCGACGCGCACCAGGCGTACTCAAACGACGGAGGCGAAGGAAGCGTCGCAACGCCGCCCAGATCCTCACCTCACCCACCGTTCTCCGTTCATTCTTTAGATGATGTGCTGAATCGTAAAGTCGCCGTCGGATAGCGCAAACGCGGACTCGAAGGGTCGTTCCCGATTAGGGAGACCGTGACAGGCGAGGTGCACCCATTCGTTCCTGTCCAGCTCTTCAATGACCCTAGGTATGCACGAATCATCTCCTTCTATGCGCGAAATCAGGGCAAGACCTCCGAGGAGCTGACTGATGACGTCCAGCTCCGAGACTACTGAAGGGAGTTCGATCTGTCCGGAAGCTTTCGCCTGGCCGATCGCGATGAAACGTTTCCGTTTAGAGTTCGATCGATCGCACTGTCGAGCGCGAATGAGGGCGCCCAGGGTCGGGGTATAAGACGAGATGTACAACTCGGGAAGATTTTGTTCTCCTTTCCGAAACGGACCGGCAGCGTGCAAGGGAAGGAGTGAGAACTCGGCGGTGGGGCACCACCAAATACGTGATTGAGTTGGATGGATTGTCCGGAGAAACTCGACAACAGGGGAAACGATCCGATCCCAGACTTTCCGTAAGAAGGCCGCGAGGAGTCTTGACACGTTACCCCCCGTGGCGCGCACACTCAATGCTCGGATCTCCGTCGCAAGATCCCGAGCACCCTCTTGATCGATCGGCAATGGAATGTGAACAGGGTCGCGGTCGAACAGGACGACCAGCGCGTCGCACCCATACCTGCTTGCATTAGCAATTATGACAGGACCCTCGCTTGCGGCGTGCTGGAGATCTGAAAAAAGTGAGGGTAGGAGGAAATGGGAAAGACCAGGCAAGTCTCGGATACTGGTCACAATTTTTGCCATTTCAATGTTGAAATGACACAGCTGATCGTGCTGGTCTGTACCAGGTGAATCTATGGCACCGCGAATAAGCAATGCCAACCGCATAAACTCGCCTGCCAGCTTCTCTCCTGCAGGACCGGCGGCTACGACATCACAGAGCGGTGAACGAAGGTGGGTGAGTTGACTCCAAAAAACACCCCGGCCTTGCTCGAGAAGTTCGACGCCACGCATAGGAGTCTGTCTGTGGAGACACGCAGTAAACGCATCCACGGCGAGGGATGACGCGAGGTTCTTCATGACATCCAAATGCTGAGGGGATGACGGTAGGACGGCGAGGTGCTGGACAAGTAGCCGAAGAGATGTTTCATATGCGAGAGGCAGAGAATGATGTTGGAAGCGTTGAGCGACACGGATCCATGCTCTAGTGGCGGAAAAATCACTGGAAGATATGATTTGGCTGAGGTCCGCAAGCTCAGCATAAAGACTGAACAATTCCTCCTTATCTTTTGACTCGTTCGACTGTTTGAATCGATCACGGAGGTGGTTTGCAAGGTTGCCCAATGACCGCGAGCGACCTGGGTGTCCTTGTGGGCGAAGGTCGAGTGCTTCTCGATCAAGGACAATTGCCTCATCAAGATCGGACAAGACTCCAAGCACCTTATACCGACTCGAAAGATGTGCCGCAAGGTTTTTCAGCGATGTCGAGCGGTCTGGATGACCTGGCGGGCGAAGGCCAAGTGCTTCTCGATCGAGAGCAATGGCCTCGTCGAGGTCTGATATAACCTTGAGTTGATTGTACCGAGGGGCGAGACGGCTAGCAAGGTTGCTCAACGACACTGAACGACCTGGATGACCTGGCTTGCGAAGGCTAAGCGCTTCTCGGTCCAAGACAATAGCCTCGTCGAGGTCCGACATGACTCCAAGCCGCTTGTACCGGACGAAAAGACAGTTGGAAAAGTTGATCAACGGCTGTGAACGATCTGGATGACCTTCCGGGCGAAGCTGAAGTGCTTCTCGGAGAAGGACAATGGCCTCGTCGATGTCCAACATGATCCCAAGTTGCTTGTACCGATTGGTGAGATGTTTCGCAAGATTATTCAATGAGGTTGAACGTTCTGGGTGTCCCTGCGGGTGAAGCGCAAATGCTTCTCGGTCGAGGACGATGGCCCCGTCGAGGTCCGACATAACCCCCAGCTGCTCGTACCGAAAAGTAAGGTCATTTGAAAGGTTGATCAACGAGATTGCACGATCTGGGTGTCCTTGCGGGCGACGCTCCAGTGCTTCTCGGTCAAGGCTAATTGCCTCCTGAAGGTCCTTCAACGCCCCTAGTTGTCGGTAGCGATTTCTGAGATCGCTGGCGAGATGAGTCAAAGAGCGAGACCGTTGGGAATGTCCGACTGGGCAAAGTCCCAGCGCTTCACGGTCAAGAGCGATCGCCTCGCTGATGTACTGGGTCCCTTCTCCTCGCCTAAACTTTTTCGCGAGAGAGCCTGCCCGCGAAAGCAACTCTTTCATTGATGTCATTTCTCTCAACATGCCGGCGCAAAGACGCAAGTACTGTACCTTTTGGATCCATGGGGGTTGTACAATTGTTCGGCGAACGCAATCGAGTGCGACAGTGAAAGATGCTGGTATGCTCACTATGGGGCACGGGGAGCGAAGAAGTAGTGATGCACAGCCTGTTTCGGCTGTGTCCACGGTGGCAGGACGATGAGAAAAGTTCAAACGTTCAAGGCTGAGTTGCCCGACACCTCAAGTCTGTTCGCATCAAGTCTGCTTTATCGAGGAAATTTACAATCGGTGCCTGAGCAAGAGTGGGGGTGTCCATCCAACTCGAACTCGAAGTCGTCGGGACTACTAACGTCTCATGCTTGCCCACAGAACGTCATTAGGATAAAGAAATAGACATTCGAGTCACCCGTGAGGCATATTGATCAGGAGAAGCTTAAGAGCAGAAAGCAATACTAGCAAAAAAGAAGGGATGTAAAGAAGAGTTTGGCCTTTCAGGACAAAAGTAAGGGTCCTCGTGCAAGTTAGTACGGCACAGACAACATGAAAGTACTACGTTCGACCTCTCTCTCGACATGGGAGGCCCATGTTCATCCGCCTGTTACAGTGTGGATCCCAACCGATGTTGGATAGACCCGACAGGGGGTGATGAATATAGATGTTCAGTTTCGTGGACTGTGCCTTGAAGAAATCCGGGAATACGCACTGTACCGGTGGGACTCAGCGCTGGGGTCCCGATGCAGCAGCCAGAGCCTAGTCTGCGTTCCGTAGTCTGTCAGTCGTGTACAGTGCCCTCGCCGCCAGCCAGTAGCGGTCTGCCCGTGGCCTCGCCCTCAGTCCGTCCCCGGTCCAGCACTGGACAAAACGAAGCGTAAAGGACGTAGAGACATTCGACGCCCACAGAATGGGTTATGCAGAGCAAGAAAAAGGTGACCAATAGCTCATCAACATTACAAAGGACGATTTAAAGTGCAACAGTGGACTTAGAGTCCCACTCTAAGCCGACAGAGCTGCATTCCAATGTGCTGGAGGTGATTTTTGCGCCCAGTAGCGGACGGCATAATCAACGAGAAATTGTTGTGCCGGACAAAGCCTGATCTCTGGACGGCCAAACTTTGAGACGAGAGCTGGGAATGATCATCCAAGGAAGAATGGTGTTTGAGACAACACCCAAGCTTGTTTCCGCAGAGCAGCAATCGAGGTGCAAGAGAGACGAGATAAATTGATTTGAAGGAAGTAATAGAATTCCCTGCCACAGAGAAATCAGCGGCGGTACCGAGGGGATCATCAGGATATGGGCGAGTGGTTCTGTCAAGGTCAGCATCGACGAACCAGACGCCAAGCTAAAGCGACGCTGCCAGTGGCATACAAGCACCCGGTCATTGCGGGCACCTGGGCGAGGCCTCGACCACACCCAGACGTCCCCTCAAACCGATCAGTCCAATTATTCGATCGATCATTGCATTCAAACAGTACCCGACAACGACGACGAAGAAAAAAGACGAAAGACGAAAAGACTAGCGGCGCACGTCGAGTGTAGCAGCTCTGGTAAGGAACATCCTCCCCACGTCCTCCACGGGGTGCGCTCCAGCTGAGCCGCCCATCGTTCGCTCTGGGACTTGCGGTAGACTCCTGCAGATGTTGGAAAACGCGACAGGGGGACAATAGTGCGAGTCCGGAATGAGTAAAGAAAGAAACCTCGACTGAAGCGCGTTTTCATTACTTGGTTTAGGGCAGGGCGTCGCAAAGTCGTGAATTGCAAGTCTAACTGAAGGCTACAAGTACTCGTAACTATGATTATGCACGTCCGAGGCCCGTGAGATGCAAAGGAAAGTAAATATGAAACCTGCGTAATATAAGTATATGCTAGGAAAGAACGTGTATTAAAGTGATCGTAGTCGTCTATCCGTACCTTCCAGGACGGCGAAGTCGCGTTAAATGAAAAAGAACCCAAGAGTGAAAACGTGGAGAGCAAGTGGACCGTCTCGCTAGCGAGAATGCAGGAAATGTGCTTGAAGAAAATAGTATAGTATACATATCATGGAGGGTCCGAGGACCTTGACTGATGAGAGATAGGCGTGGTGATCAGCCCGGATCCTCGTAGTGGATGCGCGTCTATGCTGGTTAGTTTGTCGTATCGTACACCGCGCCAGCGCGTCAGAGTATTACGGGGTATATGCAAGTGAAAGGCGTTGTGACTCGTGGGCAATGAAAAAAAATGTGTGTCGTACTCCTTGTGGAGATTGCGTGTCCTCAATATATATCCTGGGTCGTCTAGAATCTGGGTCCGAGGTCAGAATGCTGTCTCGAGGAATTTAGCGCGCACGAACCATAAGGCAGTGGTGGTTATCATTCCAACATCAGATTGTCGAAGCACGTCACGAAATTGAACCATCGGGTAGCAAGTCGATGCCAATCACGGCCCAGCAGGCGAATAACGGACTGTCGTAGGCGAAGGGAGGTCGTCGACCAACCAGCTATCTCGCGGAGCGCCTCTAAGAGTCGACACTCCAAAGACATCCACAGCTTCGTTCTCACGTTCATGCTCGTCACCGGGCGGAACATCCTGCACTGGCGTTCCTCGACCTGGACTCCTATCGGCATCGTCCTGCGTCCCAAACGTCGTCGTGCTGTACAACCGATTTTTCACGATCTGAAGCGAACGCAGGCCGAGGTTAGCATCTGCGTCGAGGTCAGCCTGGAAAAGAGTTTACTGACACCACCGATGGGTCGTGAGTAATCTTCAAAATCCCTCAAACTCGCATCACTGTGTCCCTGATTTTGCAAACGAGGATGCAAGAGGCCCTCCGCAAGACGCGATTCCTCAGTGGGTACTGGTGATGGCGAGGACCCAAGTAGGTATCTGGACGGGAACGGCGTTGCTGGTTGAAGCTCTGGGGCATTGATGGGTATAGGCTTGGAGTCATTGGGACCACTTGTCGGCAGATCGTTCTGAGGTGAACGAGGGTTTTCATGAGGTGGGGTGCCCGACGAGGGAAGAACGCCTTCTACTCCAGAGCACAGCGAAGGTGGATGTGGATCCGGGTTCGAGAGAACGAACGAAAACCGTCGTCGATGTGGTGTAGCAGCCTCTACATGAATCGGAGGTGGCGTCACTCGATCAGGAGCAGCCTTCTCGACATCTACCTCCGTGGAAGCTTTTATCGGAGATGAAAGATCTTTGTTCGAAGAGTGAGGAGAGGGCGTATGACCTGCACGGCGCAAGCGTCCCAACAGCGCACGAACGCCCACAACAGGACTCCCCCTTCCCTGCTTTTCGTCCCCGCTCCCAGACCCCGAAGCAGAGGTCCAGCTCTGAGGCCGCGATTTCGGATCCTTCTCTCGCAAGCTCTGCTTCTCACTACGCTTTTCCTTGTCTGAGGAAACCGAGCCCCGATCTCTCCATGTCCTGAAACTCGTTGAAGCGACCCCAAAACTATGCCGATTGCTCCCCGTCCTCTTCCCCGTACTACCGCTGGAAGAGCTTCCTGGTCTGTTGAACCCGAACCTGAATCCCTGACTTGGACTTTGACCCTGACTGTATGCGCTAGATATTGCCCCCTGAGACGAGACGCTTCTGAGCACGTCGAAGCTACTTGGCGTACCGCAGCGCGGATACCCATAGGACCCGCTCCCGGAGACCGATCGAGTAACGTACGACCCCGAGGTATCATATTGGAAGGTGGGATATACGCTGCTGGGACTATACGTCGAGGCTGCCGGAGAGCCGAATGCGGATCCGAGTCCAGGCCGGCTACCTCCTGCGTCGATCGTGGTAGTGGGGCTGATTCCTCCCGAGGTAGTGGTGCCAGCGGCCATCTCCGAAGTCACCTTGCCGATGCCCAGAAGCGGTTCTTCGCTTCCTGTTCGCGTCCTGGTAAGAGCGTCCACTGAACAGGAGCCTGAACCAGAGCCGAGCGTCTGCGAGCGAGCGTAATACGAGTAGCAAGACGGGGGAACGCTGTATCCACCGAACCACGTGACCGCATCGGGGCCAGGCGAGCTTTTCCTTCGTGAAGCCATATAGTACGAAGGTGGCAGCACAGGTTGCGCTGTTTGATAGTGCGGGTGTTGCATCACAGGCGGAGGGGGAGACAATGAAACTGTGTAAGGGTCATCATCGGGGGGCAGTACGTGAAGGGGCAACGTCGGAGACGAAGCTCGGGCAATATCTTCGCCATTATCTATGTCAGTAGCGGTACCGTGGCGGGATCCATAAACGCCGCCAGTACTCCCACCCTCCTTCCCTCTTCCAAAGCCTTCTGTCGAGTGTAGGGCAGCAAGAATGCCTGCATAGCGTTCTTCCACGACCGTTGAAGCCTGGTCCACGGGGTTTTCCGTGCTGTGGGTGCTCCCAACGCCATAGCCGAGCCCTTCCACATCCAGTATTTCTTCATCGAGAGGACGAGCAGTGTGGTTGAGCGGGGGGATGAGTGCAGCTTCTCGTACCAGTTCGCGATGACGTCTACGCGCACAAAAAAGCCAGAGAGCCGAAAACCCAAATGCGCCGACAATCCCGAGCACTATTGCCGCAATAGTACCTGGTGAGAGGGAAGTTCTATAGTTTGGACCCCGATGGGCATCGCCACGATTGAAAATAGTAACCAGTCGGTACCAAGCACAAGGGATCGTGTTCGAGGGATGGGCGTAAATTGCCAGATAAGTGAACCAGATGCGATCGCAGAAACGAAGAGTCAGTTGAGGTTTAACGGATCATACCGACACAGGGGTAAGACGCAACAAACGAGGCATGGCATAAAATAGAACCAGAAACGTCAAAAGGAGAAGATCCAATCTACGCGACGATCCTCCCAGATAGTGTATAAAACAACTGGGACCAAAATAGACGAGTGCAAGTTCTCACTTACCTATCTACCGTGCTTCCAGGAGGTTGGGTGCTCAACACGCTACTCGTGGTAACGAAATCGGTGGTCGTTCCTCCTTGACCCGAGACAACAGATGTGATCATATAAGTCGACGTGGATGGCGAGTTTTGAGGAGACGAGGAAGGGGAGCCGATTAACGTTGTTACTATCGTTGAGAAGACAATAGTCGTTGTCGAGTCTGCTACATCGGATGAACTGCCAATTGTTGCGGACGTAGGGGATAGCAGGGACGGAGTAGGGGTATGCGTAGGTGGTGGTAGAGAACTGGTGGAATCTAATGAAGGCACTGTCTCTGAGAACGGTTGCGTGAATGTTGTGGCGAATGTGTGAGAGGAGGTCAGAGCGGACGTAAAAGTGGATTCCGACGTTGACAATGAGTTGGTAGAAAGGAATGAAGATGGTGATGCCGAGGAAGAGGTTAACACCGAGCCAGACGTAAACGAAGTGGAAATGTCGGAATTAGAGCTGAAAGCAGAGGATGGTGGTAGGCTCGTACCCGCGCTAGTCGTTACAATCGGCGCCAGGGAGTCTGAAACACTAAAAGCAGAAGAGGGTCAGCAATACCAAATGACGCCCATGCGGTGTATCACCTTTGCCTCGATTGGCCTGCGGGGATGACAACGATGAGCTCGTTCGAATGATAGGGATGTGCAACCTCTGCTGAAGGTGGCATAGTCGAAGGGAGCCTGGTAGGCGATCGGTGGCCTGGTGGAAAAAAGGAGCGGGAGGATGGTGGAGCGGAGGACTGATCGTGTGGTGCAGCGAGGGGTGTGGACAAGGGCAGCACGCCCGGGAACGAGTGAGCCGTGGCCGAGTGAATGTTGGCCGGAATGGCCCCGGAAGCAAAGAGGATGGAGTTCAAAGTGAGAGATGAAGGGGTGATGAACATGTGGTAGCGTGCATGTGAGGTATATAAGGAAGTGGCTCGATGCTATGTGTGGCGTGAAAGACGTGCACAAAGTGGAGGTCGTGGTGAGAGAGGCAAAGGAACAACAAACTGCCAGCCGATGCAAGCTCAAGTAGCGAACTCGAGCTGAGAGATCTCGTTACGAGTCTTACGACAATAAGCGAGAAGTACGACACCTCGACGCCATGTTATCATGCCTACGTTAAGCCACCGGAACATCGATCGTGCCACTCAGGGTGCGGTGTTGACCTCGATCTCCGGGGATTGTCCCAGACCAGTACAAGAAGGAGAAGCGAGGCGATAAGGGGGTGTTTCCAGCACCGCACTGGGACAGTAAGGCGGCGGGGTCCTATTCGGGAGCCAGTTGACCTACTCGGTTGGTTCGAGGTCCGTTCATTTACACCCAACTTGAACACTCGGTGTGTCCTGCCCATCGGGGCGAAACCACATGCAAAACTGCGAACGCTACGTCGTTGCAGACGGCCGCGGCGACGACGATGAGCGCTACGACGAGCCTGAGCCTGAGGATGGACGAAGCACGCGTGGTATTGGCGTGCTGGCGTGCGGTACAGTGCCTAAATAAGACACTGTGGCCCTGAACGTGATCATTGTGTGCGACGACGGAGAGGCCGCGCTCAGCACCGGTCTACGCACATCCTACACGCCGATTTCATCGATGACGACTCAGAGCACCGTCCACCGCCGTCGAGTGCCCTCGAGTGGTCTTTGGGGCGCATTTTTCCGAGTATGTCCTTGGCACCTGTCAATCCTGTCCCTGCCTGGGTGGCAACACCCGACCGTTTCCGTAACAATTTAGCTTTAAAAAAGACTCTGGGTGCCGAAGAGTCTGGAGATTGAACTTTCCAAACATCTGGACAAGTCCGAGACTCCGAACTGTGGACTCACTTCATCCCATCACGTGCAGAATGGTTACACGTGACACCGTGCGAGTTAGAGCGGAGCCTGAACCTTTCAGGTCTGGAAGCCATCCAGTGCATTTGCCACCTGCTCCCATCGCCCGTCGTGTGACTGTCTGTACGAGCATCGTGCACCCCGTCGCCCCTGCCAAACCAGCTGAAACTTTGAACACCACCGCTTTCCCGTCACCCCAGTCATGTCTATTGTCGTCTCATCGTTTCGATTCTAGTGCAACCACTCGCTTGTCGTCCTTGCTGTAGTGATTCGGGGGCGACTGCCGCTCCCCTGTTGGTCTCACTGTATCAACTTGATTGCAACCACTCACCAATGCGAGTCGACAGGTCCGTGGATCGCGTGGGTGGTTCGGGTGATCGAGTTTTATCGCGAGCCTCACGGGTGCTTTCTTCGAGATCAATCTATTAGATCATCTGATGGTACTCTCCATTTTCTGGGACACTACTGTATGCTTTTCGTGCCTAGCTCGTGAACAAGTCTTTTTGTTCCTGTGACTACGTGCGTCGTATTTGAGTACCTTGCGAACCCTCGTGCATCTGACAAATAGAATAAATATATTCTGACAGTATCCACATGTCAAATAGCCCATACTGGTAAAAGTAATGACAGGGGGGATTTGACAGTAACTTGACAAAGTTGAAACGTTGACGTTTTGCTAATCTGGGCCCGGCTAACCGTTTTGCAGACGTCTGGGGCTAGTCAGACCCGCATGATCATCATACCCGTTGGCGAACAGAAAAAGAGTTTATTAGAAGTCGATAAAAGTGAAACACCAACTTAAAGTGTGACAGATCGCAAATATGAAGTATAGAAGGACTACCCGCCGGTAATATGGTCGTTTGCTTCTGAAAGCCCCTCCAGTCTAGCTTTTGCGGTTCCAGTTCCTCCATCATGCCCTCTACAATCCCACCAGTTCAGCTCGGTTCGTCATACGGTGCTTTGTTGTTGGCAGCATTCGTGGCCGTCGCCCTGTGGGGGATAACGTGCATGCAGACGTGAGTCTTTCGATAGCCGACAAGCGGGTGAGCTGACGTAGGCTGGATTTCAGACTTATATACTTCGTTCAGTGAGCGGTCGTTCAAGGCTGCCATCACCAGCCCAAATCTTCTAACCCATACGCAGCTATTCAAGCGATAAACCACATCTCAAGTTCCTCGTAGGTCGTCGTCTATAAGCCTGCCCCTTTGCTTACCGGTCACACAGGTCATATGGCTCTGGCAAGTAATTACAACCAAACAAACCCTGTTAACTAACACCTGGCGCAGGTTGCTGGATACGGCGCACCAAATTCTTATCGTGAAAGGAGGTGAGAGAGCTAATCTAATCTTACGATCGGCGTCAGACGACCCATTTTCATGACAGCGTACGACGCTCTCATAGTCAATTTTTGCAATTACAGCCGAATATCGACTATATTCCCGTAAGCTAAACTACTCTCCATGAGCGAATACGGATCTCAACGGATTGTTAGTGAATTCTTGGTAGGTGCTCAAGGAACTTGTCGTGCCACACGAGCACTCTGATCGACACGTTCACAGTGGCAGACCTTGTTCACGGTAGACATCTCAATTGTCATCTTTCCATCAATACTTACCTCCACAGTCTCTCGTGTGCGTGACCTCTCAAACGTTCTTCACGTATCGGATATGGAGATGTAAGCTCTGCGCACACGCCTCGTGTTTCTGACTACATCGCGTTTGTAGTTGTCGGTAGTCGACGGGTTTTCTGGGTGATTATGGTACGTCAAGAAAACGAATCTACAGCCTTGGTTGACGGAAGAATGGGTCGTATCCGCGCAGGTGCCAGTGTGCTTATTCGAATTAGGCGAGTCGTGGATTCCCTTGCACCTGCTCGACAGTTCTTCTAATCCGTCATCCCCTGCAGCTGGAACTGCTGGTGGGTGTGAAAAACGTCAGGAGACGCTTAACTCACAGTTCACTTTCGTATGTTTAACCCAGCTATTATTGCATTTGGGTATGTGTCAATATTCAAGGGATCATGTCTGTCATTCATCGTAAGGGAAGAGTGATCACTCCAAAGACTGCCGCATTTGTCAAGCCCATACCATCCGTACGCGTTTAGGGTGATACCTATAACCCACGATTGCTCTAATGCGATTGCAGAGCATCTATGCTACGACACACGCCGTCGCAGCCGTGGCCGACATAGCACTTGCTACAGGGATGATTGTTCTACTTCTCAAAAGTCAGGAACGTGCGCTCAAAGGGTCAGGACTTTTCCGACGGGACAAAGGTCTCTTACTTATGGAGACCATACAGCTCCCGCTTCATCATTCAAAAGCTTCTTATTCTCACGATCAACACTGGAACCTGGACCGCACTCTTTGCCGTGCTCACCTTTATCACGGTGAGTATCTTATCCGCGTCCCCTTTTCACTAACGGGTCGCCCGACACAACCGTCTTCCCTATCCTCTGAATAAACTAGATTCTCGCATCCAAGAACACGTTGATTTATGTCGCAGCCTACTTTCCGCTCTGCCCGCTCTATTGTAACACCGTTCTCGCCAATCTCAACGCCCGCGAATTTCTCAGTATGGGTTCTATTGCGGCTGAAAGTGAGTCGCTTGAAAACACGTACCGTCTCGGGCCCGTCTTTGCTAGTCCACGGAGCACAGTTAGGGGCCAAATGGTGCGTAGCGCTTCGTTGGATCGTTGCTGTGGTATTGAGACGTCGATTCCCCGTTCCCTCCAATCCACTGTCGAACATCTGCTTGGATCAGGCGGAGTCGAGGCTCGCCGTACACGTCGAGGTGAACAAGTCCGTAAAGATCGAAGACGACGAGCCGCCGCTGATGGGTCGAGGAAGCAAGGCCGCCTCGAGGAAATAGTCCGCCTCTCGGGCGGCGGATGGGCCAACTTCATATCATGATATCGTTCGCGGGCGCGCACTATATCATGGTCGCACGATGTATCGCCGCCCCTTTGCCCGCTCTCGATCTCGGTTCACGTTCTCGCGCCATGCTTCGATTTGCTGTTCGGCTGTGCTTCCGGTTGACTGTGTTGGACGATTACTACACATCTTGCATCGTATAGCGTTTTCTTGGGTTACACACATCTGCGGTTCTTACACTCGTGTATCTTTCTTCGATCGACGACGTTGCATGACGGCTTTACGTCGACTCGTAAGTCGTGGGCACGGTTCGAAAACGAAGCTAGATAGCTCAGGAACGCGGTGACCCTCGATATGGAAAGTACTACCCTCAATGAAACTCCCGACTTACTTACGTCTCTATGGCGATACGGCCCCGCGTAGAAGAGATCCTCGGGCGCCCATCATGACAGGGAGGGCTGGATCGCGGATCCACGCGCCGACTCAGGGACCGCTGGCAAGCGAGTGCGCCACAAAAAAAAAAGCTGGGCGTCTGATACACGTTGACTTGACTTCGGACGCGGCGCTCGATATTTACCAATTCAAGTTCGAGATTGATTGCAGAGAGCGCACAAGAAAATACGCGAGAGGATAGAATTGTGAGGGAGGCAGTGTGTGGCGAGTCGGGGACCGAACGGAAGTTCAAATGTTGATACCACCGGCGCCTAGTAGGGTGGTACCCCAACAGGTGGACTCGCTCCGGACAGTTCCCAAAAGACGACCAATCTAGACGAGGAACCATCACGCTGAACAATATACGTCAACTCGAACTCGTGCTGCTATGACAAGCGACTCGACGCCGCGATGATGATGATCCACTGGATCAACTTCCTCACGCGAAGATCAAGAGTAATGCTCCTCGCGGTGGGTCCCTCAGCTTGCACTCCGATGCGGCCCCAGAACGTCACTTGAAAGTTTACGATTTCGAGCATGCGCCTCCAGGGTCGCGTTTTCAGTCACCGCCGACGTACGCTCGTACACGAGGCCCAAGGTCGGGGATCCGATCGCGCTCGCAAACTAGTAATACTACCTCATCTACGTGCAACGTCTAGGTGCGCCCGTCTTGTCCGTTCCCCAGTCGGGAAAAATGACTACCTCCAGACGGTTCTCGAGACGTCCACCGAAACTAACAACAAATCAGTGCACACATGCACGAGGCAGAATTTGCAGGCACCCCGGCGGTCCAGTACGATGTCGACCAACGACGGGCCTTGGGAGCGACATCAGGTAACTTGGTGTCCTTTGAGCAATTACTTCCGATCGTCAAGAAACCCCATCTGGTAGTCATCATCTACGCTTCCGTCCTTGTCTAGCGCTTTGAGACGGCTGCAGGGTTTTTGGGGAGTGGCCGCTAGGGCGATGCCCGTTTTACGTCCCGGGTCGCTTCGTTTTCGCCGCTGATAACCTGGACTCAAGCCTCATGTTGACCGCCGCTCGGAGGTATTGGACAGGATTAGGTTCATGCAGAGTCCACGTCCGGACTCGGGGGTGAAACTTTGCTAGGACGTGTTCTGATTTACTCATTAGGCGGCATCGGAGTCGCTTCGGTCCATTTACAGAGTATCCATGACAGAGACCGCGTCAAAAAAAGTCTAGATGCGACTCGCACTGACCCGATTAACTCTGCTTGCCGGTCAAGCAGTTGCACAACTGAGAGGTGGTCTTGATAAGCGAAACGAGGGTGGTGCGCGAAACTTAGTCAAGCCTTGTGGCCTTCCGAGGTTCGTTTCCAGTCATCAAATCATCCTGGTTGTAGTTAGTTTACATGTAATCCCTTAGGGTCCGAAAAATTTCGGGATAACGCACTCGCAGGTTTTCTAGATTTGACTATCACTGTTCTTGACGGGGCAAGGGCCGAGCCACTACTTGAGATTAGACACCGTGTGCGAGGCGATAACGCCATCGGCGCGTTGGTGCACGTTGCCCTCTGAGTGTTGATCCAGGACAGCGGTACAGGCTCCTTTGTTTCACAGTCGGGCAACTAACGAAAAGCGAGGTCTGTATTTCATTGCAGGAGGGCCTTATGGCAGCTTGAGTCAGGCTGATCAGGCCTCGCGTATTGCTCATCGCAATTCAAAGCCCTCGTTGCGTGTTCAGACGTATTAACAATGGCTTTGTACATATTCATAACCTTTTTCTACAGTCACGGTGCTTGCGTAGAGGCAAGATATTGTCGAAGTGCGCGAATCCTCTTCAACGCGGGGCTGAATAAGGAACCTTAGTGCCTCCAATCTACCTTCCAGAAAATCGCACAAGCTTGATTGGGCTAGAAGGATTCCGCTGACCCCTAGTGCTGTGTTCCAGTCATGGAAGAGTCCTGACCCGCGTCGCACATGCGTCTAGCGATCTAATTCGATCTAGGTTTATATTTTTATTCCAGTGGTGAGTAAACATCCCCCGGGAATCGCAAAAATTGCTCGAGTACTAGAGACCCACGATGTCGCGGTGTAGACGCCGGGACGATCAATTCTACGCGTTTCAGAAAACGTCATCGTTTCACTTCCACGTATAACTACCAAGTCTCCACACTAACTTCCAGCATAAAAGGCGGGTGCGAATGACCATGTCTCTCCATCTATCATGTCTCAACCTTCCCCTTTGGATGCTTCCCTTCAGCAGGCCATCGCCAGTCGAACCAAGGATGGTTTGACAGTATTCTGTCTCGACAAACCTCTCCCTTCATCTGCTCCTGATTTCTTCTCGAACAACTATCTATCACTATCAACCGATCGCGTCGTGAGAGACATCTTCTTGCATAGAGTGCAAGCAGCGTCTCCGGCCCGTTTACTTGGATCCACTGGTACCCGCCTTGCGACGGGTAACTCCTCAGAGTCCAATGCACTCGAAAACGCATACAAACATTTCTTTGGGGCATCAGCCGCTTTATTCATGGCTTCTTGTTTCAGTGCCAACGTAGCATTTATTGCTACCGTCCCCCGAAAAGACGACGTCATCATCTATGACGAGTTGGTTCACGTATCTTGCCGAGATGGCATCCGTGCCTCGTCTTGTCCTTCCCACCGCTTCGCCCACAACTCGCTTACTTCGCTCGAGGGGTGTCTTCTCGGGGTCTTGCAGAAACATCCTCAGATCTCTCGAGGAACCTCTACCGTGTTCATTCTATTGGAGACCCTATATAGCATGGAGGGCGATTTCTGTCCCCTAACGCAGATAGTGGAACTCGTGGAGACTCTCGTACCTGCAGGACATGCGCACATCGTCGTGGACGAGGCTCACACCTCCGCAATATGCGGGCCGAACGGGACTGGCTATGTCTCATATCTAGGTTTGAACGATCGCGTTCATACCAAGATCCATTCGTTCGCTAAAGGATGGGGATTCCATGGAGGTACGTGTTGCTCGCCTTGCAATATACATATGGGGAGCTGAGGCCAACGTCGGTCTTGTTTCGTAGCCGTCATATTAACTTCGCGGACCATAAGAGAGTACTTGATCAACTTTGCGACGAGTCTCATGTTTTCGACGGCAATGCCCTATACGGACATTTATGCGCTCGAAGCATGCCTCAGCGTCGTATCGAGCGTACGCGGACAAGAGGTAAATAGTAAGCCTCCTTCCCATACGGTCGCTAATTTTCCCGTCGTCGATTTCGTCGTGAAAGCTCCGGGAGACATTGAATTGTCGATCTCGATACGCACGAGAAAAGTTATTCAATGCCCTGAGGGACGTTCCTGAAGACCTCCTCGCGGTAGACAAGTTTGATGCCACAGCTGCGGTCTCTGATTGTGCCTTGTTCTCTCCGATCATTCCGGTGTACACGCCTCGTGCCAGGAACCTGGCAGACTACCTGTTGGATAGGGGATATGCTGCATCTCCATTGACGTATCCGGTCGTCAAGGCCCCAAGAATCCGCATCAGCATCCACGTGTCGAACACGGAAGAGCAGGTGGACGCGCTCGTCGAGGAATTGTTGGCTTGGTGTCAGCTACAGCACAACGTAGTCTTGCTCACGGGGGGCGCCACAAGCAGCGCGGCCACGAGAGAGTCGGGTATGGAGGCGAAAGCAAGACTTTAGACACGTGACGCGGGTCGTTGTCGGTACAGAGTTTGATCAACACGTGTACGTTAGAGAATACTGGGAAACGTAAATTGTATAGAACCGTTATCTGTTACCTTAACGCTGGTATCTTGTTGGATTATTTGGACGCGTCAGTCGAAGCCGTCTGTCGAAAAGTATGTGGGGATTTAACGATCAAAGTCTCATGCTAGTGGATGAGTTAATCTCGTGGCGGGAAGAGAGAAGTGCGATGGAAATTGTTCGCATGAGCGCCGGCTCGAGCGTACTCCGCCCAAGGGTCATAAGGAGAAACAGAAATTAACAAGTGACGAACCTTACGCACAACGTCCTGGTACT
>JBBPTR010000285.1:0-17858 GCA_038094255.1 Porphyrellus aff. niger
ATCAGAAGGCAAGGGAGTATCTACGTGGGAAACACTGCCAAAAGGTCTGAATTCATTACAGGAACTACCCAGTTGATAGATAAGCGAATTTTTCGCACTGATGTCTCCATCTCTCTAATATGGTTCCTTCCACTACCACACAAGTACGCCTCAAGGTGAGAGGACTCAGGTAAACGTATCAGTTGGATGATGTGGTTGGCATTGTTCTATCCGGAAGGGACTTACGAGTCGAGGCACAGTGAGGTGAATGATGGCTTTCCGACCATAGTCTGCGTTCATACCCTGGCGTCCACCGGTCGTCAGCAGCACGACTGATTTCGCCAACCGAGTACCCACGGTGGTCTCGGAGCTATCTGTGGAAGAACGACTCTAGGTAAGCTTACCTTCAATTCGTTATGTCTCCATTTTCGGACACCTCGTCGTGAAGTTGATTTCGTGCACAGCTGGTACCTAGTATTCAAACCCTTACCAACCCAGAAGACCTGCAAGTGGCGCATTTCAGTTGATCACGGCGCCTGTGTTAGCATTTTTCGATCTTGACCCGAGCGAGCAACACAACCATCAGTAAAGAAGGGTTTGTTGAGCAAAGAATCTATGCGTTGTCCTCGCGTCCGACTTGGCCTCCAAGCAACGTTCGAGCCAAGGCTTACAATGAATTACGAGTTTGCAGTGTACCTATCCTCTGGTGCACACCCGTACGATGTACATGTCTATAAGAAAATGGAGAGGGGCGGAAAATATTCCGCAGAGCACCCCCCTGAAAGGTCCAGCCAGTGAGCCAACCAGGCATGTACTGCGACCAGGCTATTATGCTGCCGCTCATCATCATAGCAGTTAAGACGATCAGGAAAGTTGTTTTTCTCCCGTGGTGCGATGAGATGCGACTGAATATGCCAAAGCCAGCCATTGCTAGAGCGTTTGTGAGCGACTGATGCGGTCGAAAGCGATGTCAACGTACGTATAACACCGTGGGTCATGCCGAGTACGGCGAAAACGATCACAAAGGGTCGTGCAGTCTCGGGCACGTCGCAGCATTCTGGGGGACTTACATTGCCCATCGTAAGGATTGCTGGATCGCCATGTAACAAGTTCTAGAGTCTGCACACAGTCTGCAGTACGAGTTCGACCAGGGTAGTATACCAGCTGCCAAGCCCGTCGCGAGCATGACCGAAATGATTTACGTTTCTCGTGAGACCCTGAACCGCCCTCTTAGCTGGAGGCCGACTCGACTGGCGTACTGGTGTAGAAGGCATTTCCCTCGAGGACGACGTGATACAGAAGTTGCTAGCCTACCTGCATGCGAGGTATAGGAGGACAGTTGCTCTGGGTAAAATCACCGTCATTGATCATGTAGATAGCGTGTTCTGGAGTCTGAGCGACACTAAAAAAGCACTGCAAAAACCTGCTGAGAGTACTCCGCTTCGCACGTGAATTGCACCGCAGCGGATGCACACTTGCAGGAAACTTGGACTGGGTGAGTCTCGCGGTAATACGGTGGTTTGTCGTCGCCTACGCACCTGGCTGTCAGTGGGACGCGGCACTTGCCGTTGGCTGTGCCATGTGACCCATTGCCGTGGTTAATGTCGATGAACCTGCATGAAGACTCATCAAAAGTGGACACGTTATGATCTAGTATCTGAAAGTCTGTGTGAAACACTACTCCTTCGTTCAATATGAGCCTCGTGCAGGGGTCGCTTAGCCACTACGTTCACGCATGTATCTACACCACAGTCTCTGTGACCCCGAGCCGCCAGCGGAAAACATCACCTTACAAATGTGCTACTCACGACAGTGCCGAATCTAGCCTAGTTACGCGGATGCATAATTGACATGCACGTTGATTACTGGTCGATTACAACGAACAAGTTATTCGTCGTCGTGCGCTCGATGTCAGCTCCGCCAGTATGGGAAACATCCAAAAGTGAGTGTACCTTGCGAAATCGTAAACATCTGATGCACTTTGTACGGTGGAGCCCGGAGACCTCGTAGTGTGGTGAACAAGACGTTGGATGGACACGAGATGCTCTAACGGCAGGAAATGTTTCTCGACCAAGATCCACCCTCTTCTCTGCGGCAACGTGGAACGGCGTGTGATGTAACCCTAGTTGATGGGCGCAGCGATACCCCAAAGAACATCTCCGTCATCGGGGTCCAGAAAGCATTGGCGTATGTGACTTGGAGCCGCCAGCGAAAGCTCTTGTCAGCTAGCTCCACCAGTCGTCCGACTGCGCCACAATAAAACAACAGGTCAGGAGAGCGAAAGAGGTCAGGAAAGAAAACACTGCATACGTGAGAGGTACACGGCCCGACACGATCAACGGTTATGGAAGGTCCAAGGGGACTTTTTCTGCGAGAACCTGCTTCGGGAGAACTAAGATGGCCGTGAACAACAACCAGCTATGCGACCCCTAGTGCACTGATTAATGGAACTACTGACGCAACAGGACATGGACTATGGACTGTTCAGCCCTAGTGCGTGTGTTGACATTGGTTCTATTGTCGGCCAAGGGGTGGATCATCAGAATTTGCTGCCTTGCTTGGATCCGAATACTCATTCCGACATTCATAGCGTCCAAAGAGGAAATATACAAAATTCGACGGTGTCCGCAAGTCACTGACGCAGGAACTTGGTACATACATAGTTGACCATGATTTCCAGGACACTACTGATGGCCAGAAACCGTCGATATTGTGCAGGTCACTATCGACTTAGTTCTGTATCCACTAGGCCAATCAGCGCGAGTCGAAGTGAGCAAAGTGATAACTACCTGGCCCGGGACTCGCAACATACCAACTACTGCCGTCTTCAGTATCCTGTATGAGCAGGTATCAGGCACGGCATTTTGAACGGAAAACACGTTGTGACCTTGATGTCCGTGAAGCAGATACCGACTGTTGGGACAGACTTTGTTATAGTTCAAGCATTGAGATCTTAGGAGATCGTCGAGCAGCCTTTTCGTGGTTCCTGCGTCAACTATCGTGGATAAACCGATGAGGAACCAAGAAACGAAGGCATACTTTGGCACAGTCACCTCTGCCTTGTGGTGACAGCCAGTCCCCCTAGTAAGGCTCCCGGAAAAGTAGACCCATTTGTAGGAAGGTGTCGTCCTGAGTGCTAGAAGAGTATATACTAAGGATATGGCGAGCAAGCACCAACCACAGCCAGTCTCCAGAGCACTTGACTTTGGTCCAGCTTAGTCAACAACCCACCTCCTCTCATTCTCGCTTGCCCTCAAACCACCATGTCTACCCCCGATGACCCCAACGCTCAAATGACGAGCCCACCACCATCAGCTGGCGCCATCGAATCATTCAGATACATTCTTACCCACGTGTTTCTTCCTGTCGAGCTCCCCGACCATAGCGACTATACCCCAGAGAACAACCATTCACTCATTCGGGCAGCGTGTATTGCTGCTCATGCCTATGTCGCTCACATTCGCGGAACCTCTGAGGAGGCTCAGTGGCATTGTATTACAAACATGCTGGATAACTTGGAAGCATCTGTCCAGTCCGAGGGCTTGGATGACCATCATGTTGTCTCCCAGCTTCAAGGAATGCAAACAGGAGGTATGTTCTCAGGTTGCCTGCAGATCCACGCCGACAACCTCTAGATATCCTCACCTTTTATATCAAACGTCGAAATGCTGCCATCATTCTCACAAAGCGAGAAGCGTGCATGCTATGTGAGGCGTTCGAGGTGTCTCCAAGTGAGGATGCAGTGAGGAAGACTGAGGGGCCTCTGCCACGCTCATACCCTGGCTCATCTGTTGAGATCCCAAACGAGGCGTTCGACAATCGGGACTTCCAGTTGCAGTTCGCCATATTCCTCTCTGACTCCAATTCTATCGACTCGCGTCCTCCCCTCCATCCTTCCACTCTCCCACAGTACATTAATAGCCTACTCGATTGCATGACCACATGCGCTGCTTCTCGGATTACCAAATGTATTCGTGACGAATTGGGCAGATATGGTTGGCGTCGGTCGTCCCTCTGGCTTCTCATCAGGGTCGCAATCCAGTTGTCGGTCGATCGTGGTCTTGTACGCTCCTCGTACAAACAATTCATGTTGTTCTTCATGTGCATTGTCTCGAGAGACGAGCGCAATGCGAGTCTTTCTAGTGACCTACTGCGCCAGCTTTCCTTCAAAATCCACCGACGTCTCAGCAAGCTCGGCTCATCTATCCCTCTTTGGCTCTCTGAGATGGCATGGAAGACATGTACCCATCTTCGAGAGATCCTCGACGCCAGGTGGAAGGAATTGACTACCCGCACATCTCCATTTCGGAATCCCTCACAGGATGACCTCGCGAGGGACACGGAGCTCACCCTGCTGAACAGTCGTGAATATATCCGCAATGCTCTCGAGGCTCGTGGCTACCAATCCCATCGCCCCACATTCAGTCCCAACCACCGTCGTCGCGGCAACATTGAGGATTTCTTATCCTCGGATGGCGCCTTTTTTGATGCAGCGTATGAGGCTGATCCTGACGTTACTCTGTATGACGTCAGGCAGTCTGTTGAGCAAGGGATTGATGGTTGGTTGTCCAATGTCACGAATGTAGACGATGCATGCTTGCAGCTCGAGGTCTTGATGGATAGATTCACGAGGAACATTTATTTTGGGCACAATCCAGAGGTTAGATCCGACATAGTATTGATAGGAATTGAGCTCTATGTTGCAATCGACAAGCTAGCTGTGAAGGAGATCCCCATCCTCGTCGACTATCCCCCCGAAATCCCGATTGCAGCACTGGAACGACTGCTCCTCCGCAAGAGGACAAGCCTCCATTGTCTTTCCCGTGCATATCAGTATCTCTCTACGCGACATTCCCAGTCACGTCCCGGATGGTCGGTGCTTTCGGATGACTATACTGAAGACAGTTTCCCCGTCCGTTATTATGATCAATCCCCATCTCTTCAGCAACTCAACGCTCGCATCGAAGAAGACTTGCTTCGGAGGGCTAGACATGACAGCGAGGAGTGTGGAAGGGTAGATGTCGTACGCACCAAGGACGGAAATGAAGAATGCCAGCAAAGTCTATCCGGGCGACAGCTGACTGCCAAGAGGCGGAAGATCTCGTCCAGAACACTACTGCCCAACTCGCCATTGCATGTGAAGGTCATCATGTTCGAGTTGCAATGCCCAACATGCATTCGTGTCTGGCGTTCTGCGGCAGTTCGCATGCTGAAGGGTCTCTGCTTTGACTTCTTTGATCGTGACCAGCTTAGACGAAACGACAAATACGATCTGCTTGCAGATGTCCCTGCACTGCAGGATTACTTCGCTGAACGCAGGGGACCCATCGAGTCACAGATCCACTTGGCCTATCTTTATCCCTCAGGTTCCCGAAGTCACCCGACATTACGTTATCTGGTCCAACATCCCGTGAACGAGCTCTCGACTTGGCGGCCGAATGTGTACCACAGCCTTACAGAGGAAGATCGCTCGAGCGACTTCAGCTACATTTGTGACTATGAAATCTATTTCACGTTGCCACGTCAATACATGAATTCTGACTCGCACACATCCAACGATGTCTTGTCCGCCCAAGCAGGTTGTCCCACAAATCTATCCCTCGATGAATTCATTACGTTTGCACACTTGAAGAGTGGCAGCTCGCTCCGATGGCTCAACATCCTCCACGGGCTACGCAGTAGAACTCTGAATCTCCGTCGTCGTGCCACCTATTATCTTCTATCCCATGCTGCCTTTCAAGTTGGCCCGCTCGATCTGGATACAGGGACATGGATCTGGCACCAAGAGTTGGAAGACTCCTCCTTCTGCAACGCCCTCCTAGACGAGCTCGAAAGCTTGTTTGCGGATGTTGCAGCTGGGCCGATCGACAATGTGGTGATGAACTCCATCTCTTTGTTGCTTGCTCGGGTGCTCGCATCAAGTCCCAGTGAAGACATGTCAAAGCGAGCTATCACACTTCTTCAGAGTGTGCGAAGAAAGACGTTCTACTGGGTACAAGAACTCGCATATGACCTGGGGAAAGCACCTACAAATGAAGTACGCCGAAGGCTCTTGCTGGACATGGCAGCCACCTGTCGAAGCACATTTGACGTCGATCCTGCCATTCACCACAAGCTTTTTCAGTCTGCGGAAGATATTGATGTGTTACTTTCATGCACCTTCTTCATACACATTCATGGTTCAGAACACTCTATCTGGCATGTCCACTCTTCAGCATTGCTTGAGCAAGACCGCCTTCTTTCTCTTGCCATAGAGAAGATTTCGAGAGATGTCATCCTCAATGACCCATCAGACTATGGCATTGACCTTGCGGTTGCAAAGATCTCCACTACCTATCAGCCAGATACATTCAGATGGGAACCATTACAACATCCAAATGCTCGTTGGCTTACATGCAAATCCAAAGTGACCGAAAACCGACCCTCGCAAACTGTGCACGTAGACTTGCTATGTGGTGAGCTTCGGGCGGATGGTCAACCGAGTAGGTTGCCGGATGAGTACCAGCGCTTCTGGTATTGCAAAGAAATCCTTCACGGTGTACGTGCATGTACATTTTGGGTGCTGATAAGTGTTCATAACCACGATTTGTAGCTGAGTTTTCTTTTCTCACCATCCAGTCTCCCGGGAATGGATCTCATGATACTCTCATCGAGTCACAAGGTGTGTAACTACCTGATCCTACATAACATAACCATCATTGCTCAAATGCTCACAGGTGCACTTTTCACTACAGGATGACAACTTGGTCATTTTGGCACAAGATAATCAGACAAATGAGATACTCGAGCTAATTCCTGCAAGCAAACTCGAGGCTGACCTGCCGCCAGTGCTCGTTTATGGACATATTCACTGGCTCAATCTGTCCACAGGGATAATTGAAATCCGTCCCTTCAATCAGCTTTGGGAAGAATCCTTGGAAAACTGGAGGATTGATTGCTCATCTGGACGATACCGCATGTACAAGGGTCACGAGACCCTTGTCGATGTTGGAAGCCCAACCTGGACAATGCTTGTCAAGTGTTTCCGTTGTCTCAACAGTGTCGACATATATAATGATGGTCATGAAGACTTGGAAACCATGTCCAGGAATCTCCTAGTGACTACATTGCCCATCGACTCATGCCAATCGACATTGGTGTCACTACTGTCCGTCACTTTGCCCTATTACGGCTTGTCCTTTTTTGTCAACGAGGATGAAGAACTCGAGTCCCGTGACTTCAGGGATATGGTTTACGATGAGAATCAATCCGTTGGGACACTGGTCGGCTTGGAGAACTTACTCGTTCTTCGGCCGAGATCTCACCTTGCTGGTACGCCTATCCCGGAAGAATTTATTCACCGACGTGTTCTTGTACCACGTGGCAGTCCAACAATCTGTTATTCGGACAAGCATTGTGTTCGAATTGACTTTGAATCTGTTGACAATCGGCGACCCAATGAAAAACTATGGTACTACACCTACGATGTGGATACGGAACTAGGATGCTTGACAGGAAATGGCAACTTAAGGGACACATTATTCCTTGTAGAGTTACATGCCATGACTGATTGGCATCTTCCAGATCCTCTGACAGGTAGTTCGGGTACTCAAGCGGCACTTTGTCTCTTACAGTCAGCGGGCTATCGGTCAATTATGGCACACAGAGATTTCCTTCGGGATCATCGCTTTTCACCCGAGAATCCCATAATCATCGCTGCGTACCAGCAAATAGAAGATAGATATCGCTGGCATCATGGTCGTGGTGGTCGCGGCAGAACTGTAGACTCGGATGTGCTTGGACGAGCGAAGCGTGCAGAGGGACGTGCTGTCTACTCATTGTTTTCGGATGTTGCCAGACCAGCATCGCCAGGAGCTCGCGATTCCGATGAGGGCGACTGCTTGACAAGGCGCGTTTTCATGCAAGGACCATCACTGGCCACTCTTCCTTGCACGGTCATGTCTCCACGAAATCTTTCCAGCGCGAACCCATCCGCAGAAATTGTGCTTGGCAATCTTAATTACAATCGACCAGTGCCCAAGCCACAGGCCCGCAGCACCTTACTTCGTGATAGCTACATGACATTGTCTAGTAAGACCCCCACTTCGGATCAGCTCTTCCGCGCCCTTCCACCGGCCAACTCGTTCCAAGAACAATATCTCTCTCAACTCAACGTCAGCGCGGCACATGCTCGCGGGGTACTGTTATCCCGAACGGTTTATGGGGTGGCAGCAGAAAATCGCATTGAGGCGCTTAAGGATCACTACAGACGATGTAGAGTCAACTACCTGGCCTATCTCGACAAGCTAAAGAGTGTCTTCGGACAAGCGACCGACTCGTTCGGTCACTGCACGCCCGTTTCCGCAGATATTCTCTTGCGCTATCTCGCATCTACTTCGCCAATCGACATCCCTCCATGTTGGAAGGAATCATTGACACTCTTGGCATTACTTCTTTTGGACCTTCAGCGCTCCCGGAGATTGCTTCGACTTACTCTCGATGGTTTTAAAGAAGAATTCTTGAGGGAACTAGAGAACGAAGTATGCGACGGGTGGAGTGCTGAAGAATACCCAGATTGGTTGTTGATCCAGGTTGGTCAATTCTATTCGAGTGTTCATTTCTGCTCATTCTGTTCATCACGGTTGTTCCCACCAGATCCAAGGAAACTTTCTGATTCGTCGTAGTCAAGTAGCAACAGCACTGGAGATGATATCTCCAGAGTCTGGTCAGAACACTGTCATGCAGGTCAACATGGGCGAAGGGAAATCATCGGTGGTCATCCCTATCGTCGCTACCATTCTCGCCGACGGGAAACAGCTTGCCCGCGTCATTGTTCCAAAGGCATTGACGGCCCAGATGTTCGATATACTGGTTGCTCGTCTCGGTGGGCTCGCTAACAGGCCCATATACCACCTCCATTTCTCTCGTTCTGGAATGGGAGACACCGGAATTGATGATATCCACAAGATTTTGTCTCAATGCATGGCTGAGCGAGGGATTCTACTCGTCCAACCCGAGCACGTCGTGTCGCTCAAGCTGATGGCGGCGGAGCAGCAGATGCATGAAGGGAAACAGATAACCGACCTGTCGACGAGGTGTCGTAATTCGGTTTTCAGGCACGCGAGGATGGTCCTCTCGCTCCGTTCGGTGGGGACGATTTACTTACGTGTTGATTCGGCTGATTGTTGGATTGCAGCTGCAGGGAAATAGCCTCGTTGGTAATATATTCCGATTGCTCAATCAATCTCCCAGTGGCGCGAGCAAACACAACCTGGCTCGGACCAACGATGACAGTCTGCGTAGTGGAGTTGCTCCCGGTACTTCGGACACTGCATCCAAATGGATGAACCTTCAGCGGTGGCTCCATTCTCACGTTCGCGATATTTTGGATGAGAGTGACGAGATTCTTCATGCCCGATTTCAACTCGTTTACCCTCTCGGCGTCCAGCGACACATGGATGGATATCCCGACAGATGGACAATTATTCAGCAAATCCTCAATCTCATCAAGAATCACGTATATTCCATTTCCAAGCATGCCCCAGAGTCAATCGAATATGATCCGGGCCCACCTGGATCGTTTCCCGTCGTTCGCATCCTTCGGCCTTCCAGTGTATGTTCACGCCTAATATCATCGATTACCGAGGATGTGATGACTGGAAAGCTCGCTGGTTTCCAATTCCGACATGTCTCGTCAGCATTATACGACGCAATTCGGGGCTTCATATCTCGGACAGATATTCTACGAGTTCCGGAGACAGTGAAGAGGGTGGAGGAGTATGCCAGGACTTCGGATCAGAGTCATCTTTGGAGTGGACTACTTCTACTCCGTGGTCTTTTGACCTCCAATGTCCTCTTCTTTGCTCTTGCGGACCGGAGATGGCGTGTGGACTATGGCCTTATTTCGGTCCCGGGTCCTGAATATTTTGACCGACATATATCTGGGCCGACTCCCACCATGCTTGCAGTACCATACCGAGCCAAGGACGTGCCAGCACCCAACACGCTGTTTGGCCATCCAGACCTTACCATCATTCTCACCTGCTTATCATACTACTACGGAGGCCTCACAGAGGACCAGTTAAGGCTTTCGTTCGAAATTCTAGTAGACCAAGATGACCCATCGACGGAATATGCACTTTGGATCAAGGAGTATGATCACGGAACAGTGCCAGAGTCGCTCCAGACACTCAGCGACATCAACCTCAGGTCATCGGAACAGTGGGACAAGATCATATTTCCACTTTTCTCTAGGAATCAAACAGCCATAAACTTCTACCTGTCACGAGTGGTGTTTCCGAAGGAGGCGAAGGAGTTTCCTTGGAAACTATCTGGGTCCAGCTGGGATTTGGCAGACGAGAGAAAGAACCTTGTAACTGGTACGTCACCGGACAGTTAAATAGATTTGTTCGCTGAAGTCACATTCAGGGTTTTCGGGCACGAACGATAGCAGATGGCTGTTACCCATGTCTATCGCTCAGCGTGACCCAGAACACCAGAAGGGAACAAATGCCATGGTTCTCGCATATCTCCTTCAGCCAGAAAATGACTTCTACACAGTAACTCACCACGGCGATGAACCATTGTCCAGTCGCGCATTCCTTCAGAATGTTGCCAAACAAAAACCCGAAATACGAGTCTTACTTGATGTTGGCTCACAGATACTCGACCTTTCAAATCTACAAGTGGCTACGACGTGGCTTGAGATCTCCAGCAATATGTCGGGCGCAATCTACTTCAACGAACGTGATGAGCTGATGGTGCTTACGCCAAATGGCCGGTCCATGCCATTGCGTGTATCTCCGCTTTCCCAGCGGTTAGATCGTTGTGTTGTGTATCTGGATCATGCCCACATCAGGGGGACTGACCTCAAATTGCCAATTGGGTCAAGAGCAGCCGTTACGCTGGGCCCCAAGCTGACGAAGGATGCACTGGTACAAGGTCCGTTTTGAGCCCGTGATCGGATCTCCAGTACTCACTGCGGGGAATTCCAGGTTGTATGCGGATGCGGAAGCTAGGTCATGGTCATTCGGTCATGTTCTTTGCACCGCCTGGAGTTGATCACACCATTCGTGTTGTGGCCGGTAATAAAGATCCGAGTGCGCAAGTCACTACGGTCGACATCCTATGCTGGACGATACATGAGACCTGGAACGATATCCAGCAATGGGCTCCATACTGGGCACAGCAAGGCATGCGTCATAAATCAAGACATGAAGCTTGGTCTCGTTTTGTTGGTGGGAAGATCACAAGTGAGGAGTTGGCGGATATTTGGCTCGAACGGGACTCGAAGTCATTGGCCGAACTTTATGCACCCCATGAGGGTGGGAGTACATCAAGCGATTTGTCAATGCTGGATCCAGGGATCCGGCAACGGTGCAATGACCTCGGAGTTTTATCACTGCCGAGTGCGAGGATGGATGAAGAACAAGAACGGGAGGTCCAACGTGATCGGGAGCGCGAACGAGAGATGGATCTGCCTCCCAGGGCAAAGCCCGCAAAACATTCGCTTCATCCGGATGTCGTTTCCTTCGTCAAGACTGGTGTCATATCTCCGTTACATTCTGGCAGTGCATTTATTCCAGTGTTTAGGACTCTTGAAAAGAGTTCTGCAGCCACTCGCGACGCAGATGTCTGGAGTCCATTCATCTTGGCGACGACGGACTTCTGCAATACCATCGAGCCGGATTCCACAGTGGGGGCGATAGACCAATACTTACGCCCTGTCCAATGGATTCTCTCCAGAAGGAATGACCGCGACCACGTGCTAGTTCTGCTCAGCCCATTCGAAGCCGACCTGTTGATGCCAGACATCAGGGCGAGCGAGTTCGTTCACCTTCACCTGTACGCACCACGGACATCGGAACGCATGAAGCCATCCGACGATCTCAGACTGTATACTATCCCTCCGCTCCCCTCCGACTGGACACCACCCTGGCATCTGATCGACCAACTGAATATATTCGCTGGGCAGCTTTATATCAGAGACTATGAGTCGTACCTCCGGTTATGTCGCTTCCTAGGCGTCCCTACACAGGAGTTGCCAGAGGATGGAGCAATGCGGCGGAATCTGTTCAACATTCCTGGTGGTTTCGAGGAGACGGAGCTCACGTTCTCGGGTTCGCCGCTACCTTTCGTGATGGGGCTGCTCGACATTCGGACACGGGGAACACCATTTGATCACACGCACATGGGGAAGCTTCTTCAAGGGCGGGTTCTGACGAAGAAAAACATTGAAGGGCCAACATCGGCCGACTCTGGCAGACTCAAGACATACGATATGCTTCCACCACCTGGCAGCCCTATGCTGCCGTCACCTTCGGACATGGACTGTGATCCACCTGATGAGGCCAGAACATCCGCACCCGACAGACCTCGGAAGCGAGGATTGGAGACGGATGGAGCTTCCGAAGCAGATCTCCAGTCCCTCCACAAACGTTTACGTACGGATACTCGATGATGCATCCAGATGTCAACGGAAAACTTCTCATCATCCCTGCAGGATTCCTCATTTCCTTTTCGGCCAATTCTGTCGTGTATTTTTGTATTCGCAGTCTTCCAGACATGTTACATTTTCTCCGCTTTATTGATATACGTACATTGAGCTTTTCGGCTTCTAGCAAGTATTACGAGTGGTGAAAACCAAAGTGTATATTTCTGGTGGAATACGAGACTGGTGGCCGTAGGCTTGGAGTGATTTGGTTTCGGGGCAGGTCAGAGAGCATGCAGAGACAATAACATCAGGTATGTGATTGACGAAATGCGATCAGTACAATCGCTACAGTCTTGGAAAACAGGTCCGGGAGTAAAGGGGGAGCATGAACCAGGGATTAGAAATGGACACACTGGCATGTCAGGATATGAAGGCGCAAGACTGTGCCTTTCGTCTGTTCCGGTGTGGCTTCTCTCGTTTCCACAGAATCGCAAAATGCAATCAATGGCTCGAGGTTCTTGGTTTTTATGGTTCGAAGTTCTGGAAGTCCGTGTGCTCGTGTAAGTAGGAGGTCTACCTTGGCCATAGCATTGATGTCGACGCTCAAGATCGTTTGGCTGTTGTCCAACTAAGAAAGGATACGTCTCGGAGGGGTATGACTTGGACGACAGCGGGGTATGGCGCTAGCGGTGGTGAACGCGTAAACCTCGGCGAGGAAGGCGCAGGTGAGCGCACTGACGACGCTCGTGCGCCATCTATGTCGTCCGTTGATATGGGTAGTGAGCAGAAGGCGCAGCAGCGCACAAGTAGTCGAGGACACCCGATAGGACGATGATCACGTAGTCGGCGGGCGAGGAACAATATCGACATATTTACATGGCGCGTTAGCCAAACCTGGCCTCCAGTGAGCTGCGTTTCTCGAGACAAAGGTAACTCAGGTGCACATACCTCACGTATATGTCTCTGCTATGGTGTACGCACAGCCCTGTGAGCGACCTTTCGACGTCCTTGGGGGTTTCTTGATAAATGACGACCACACCTTGTGTTCCCATCGCACTGAACCCAGCTTCCCTTGTCAACAGAGACCTTATGAGGATCACAGGCGTGTTTATGGGTATCCCTAGTCATGTGAATAGCTTTCGAGGGCGGTGAAATGCGAGATTCGATAGGACAAGCAGACATGCAAGCAGGCTGCGGTCGCCATCCAAAAGTTGATGGTGGTCCATCGTCCTTGTCGTCGACTCGGTGAGAGGTAAAACCATTGCCACAGCGACAGCGCTGTCGAAACGAACGCAACTGACGAATACATGATACCCTTGGAAGTTGGAGGACGTTCATGCACGGCATCTCGAGCGAGCTTAGATCGGTTTCCGACTGGTGGTAGTGGTCGGAATTTGAGTCGAAACGCCCGCACAATAGCCGCTTTGTCGAGGTCGGACCTACTTCAGACGGTTTTGTTCCTCCAACCTCTCAGGAATACGGTTTTTTGGTTACACATACTGCAGGCAACTTCGTGGGCCCCGTAGCGTCCGAATAGGTCCTTGGTACCTCGCCGATAACCAATACTCTCCCATCCTCCATTTCTCACCCGCACATGTTCCTAGACCGATTCTCATTCCTGACGAATATGCCTGCGATCTAATCCCGCGGACCACAATGAGATCCAGATTTTCCATCCTTCGTAGGCCAGTGCAAGACGTCTATGTTGGATAGGACTTTGTAAACACTGTACACGGGCATCTTCGGAGCTGGGAAGTTATACTTGGGAGAGTATGCAACCTTTTCACAGAGTCACCGCCTCTCCCAGATGCCAGATGGCATGGGCATGCTCAAGCAAGCAGAATTGGCTATCGATTCTGAGCTAGCTTTCGCTGGGGAACTCGGTCAGTGCATATCAGTGTCTTCTGACCTGACTTGACTGGCTGCAGGACTTGAAGCCTCACGGTCGTTCGATCGGAGTGAATTCTTTTTGTCTTTCCTTCCAGTTTCTGTCCATCTGGGCATTGTCAGTTGGACTTTGGATGCACATCATGTAATGATTGCCGAAGGTCATGGCGCAGACGAAGGGCACGGGGCTCGAAACCCTGAGGTCACTCGATCGAAACGAGTTACCTCTATTTCTCTTCTCGTTTCTCCTTTCGTTTTTCTCATTTCTTTCTGTCAAGCAAGGCGACCTATACTTCGTCTATCCGGGCGTTCTCAGTCTGGTTTTGGACGCATGGCCGTACGACTGCCGCAGATCATAGCGCAGAGGAAGCGTGCGGGCTCGAAACCCCGAGGTCACTCGATCGAAACGAGTCAGTCCTACTCCTTTTTTTGGTTGAATAGTCTATAGTCCATCTATCCAGGCATTTTTAAGCCGGTTTTGATGCATGGCCTATGACTGCCACAGATCATGTCACAGAGGAAGCTCGTGGGTTTGAAACCCAGAGGTCACTCGATCGAAACAAGTCAGCCTTATTACTATTTTTCATTCTTTGAGCAAGTGGGTTTAGTCCATCTATACAGGTGTTCATATGACCGCTACGGACCATGCCACAAAGGAAGTGTGCAGGCTTGAAACCTCAAGGTTACTCGATCGAAACGAGTCAGTCCTACTCCTTTTTATGTCGAGCAAATGTGCCTATAGTCCGTCTATCCAGGTGTTCCAAAGCTGGTTTTGGCCGCATGGTGCCCACACCACACCACATGTCCGTGCGACTTATGGGTGTTCTGCGTGTATCCATGGTCGTATGAACGGTAGAGATCATGGCGCAGAAGAGGCGTGCGGGCTTGAAACCCCAAGGTTACTCAATCGAAATGAGCCGATCCTACTCTTTTTTTCACTGGCAGTCGGGTAGGTGGGTCTGTTGTCCATCTATCCAGGTGTTCTCAACTGGTTTTTGGCCCATGGTCTATGACTGCCACACATCATGGCACAGAAGAAGTATAGATGGTGCAAAACATTGAGGACACTTGTTCGAAACAAGCTGGTCCCGTTTCCTGTTCTTTTTCCGTCCAGCTAGTCGGCATATACTCCACTTACTCGGGTGTTTTCAGCCAGACTTCAGATACATGGCACGTAGCGACCATTACAGGGCATGACGCAGAGGAACCACACGGGGCTAGAAATCCTGAAGTCGTTCGATCGAAACGAGTCAGTCCTACTTTGCCTTCCTCTTTTTCGGTTCAGCCAGTCAGCGTATACTCCATTTACCTCAGGGGGCATTCTCAGTTAGCCTTTGGACCGCGTGGCGGTAACAGCTCCCACAAGTCATGGCACAGCAGGAGCGCATGGGGCTCAAAACCCCAAAAGTCACTTGATTGAAACAAGCTCGTCCTATATCAAATTTTTTCGATCTAGCTAGTTGGCATGTATTCCGTCCACCAGGACTTTCTCAATTGGCTTTCTGATGCATGGCACGCAATGACTATTACAGGGCATGGGGCAAGAGGAATTGCATGGGATTCGAAATCGCGAAGTCACTCGATCGAAACGAGTTGGTGCTATTCCGCTTTTCTCTTTTTCGATCCAGCTGATTGGTGTGTTCTCCATCTACTCAGATATTCTCAGTTGGGCTTTGGACTGCGTGGCTGTAACAAGCACCGCAGGGCATGGCGCAAGAGGAAGCATATGGGATTTGAAATCCCGAAGCCACTCGATCGAAACGAGTTGGTCCTATTTCTCTTCTCTTTTTTGGTCCAGCTGGTCAGGGTATACTCCATCTACCCAGGCATTCTCAGTTTAGCTTTGGACCACGTGGTGGTAACGACCACCACAGGGCATGGCACAGAGGATATGAGTGGGGGGTCGAAACCCTGAGGTCTTTCGATCGAAACGAGGTCCTATTCCATTTTTTCGAACTAACGAATCGGAGTTACTCCACCTATTCAGGCGTTCTCGGTCGTGCTTTGGACGCATGGCCGTTGTCATGACCCCCACAGGTCGTGGCGCAGACGAAACACTTGGGGTTCGAAATCCCGATGTCACTCGATCGAAACGAGTCCATCCTGTCCGTCCTACTGCCTTTTTTGGTCTAACCAGTCCACGTTTTTGGAAGCTGGCATGTGTCGTGAATTCATTCACGACCACAGCATCAGAAGGCAGGGGAGTATCTACATGGCGATCACCGCCAAAGGGTCTGAATTCATTACAGTAACTACCCAGTTGATAGACAAGCGAATTTTTCGCACTGATGTCTAATATAATCCCTTCCATTACCACACAAGTACGCCTCAAGGTGAGAGGACTCAGGTAAACGTATCGGCTAAACAATATAAGAAAATGCTGGGCGGGCGTGCGACGACTATCGACCAAAGCTCAGTCGTCGTATGCGGACAACGGACTAATTATATTTACCTATCGACCAAAGCTAAGTACTTCGCGTTAGTTCGAGTAGGTACAATGTTCGAGTAGGGCTCACCTCAGTCGTCGTATGCGGACAACGGACTGAGGTGTTCGCCACATACAAGGAGACTAAATACTGTTACGGACAAAGTAAAAAGGACAAGATCTGAGACATTCGGGTATCCAAGTGGGTATACGAAAAGATCGAACTGCGACGTTCGTGACGGCGCGCGTGTGTTTCGACAGCGCATTCCGGCGTGTGCGTATCATTCCATAGACAGCGTGATCCGGTGTGCGTGTCGTGACTTGCGCTCGTGATTGCTCAATTCCAACAAACAATGTGGTTGGCATCGCTCTATCTGGAAGAGACTTACGAGTCGAGGCACAGTGAGGCGAATGATGATTTTAGGACCATAGTCGGTGTTCATACCCTGGCGTCCACCGGTCGCCAGCAGCACGACTGACTTCGCCAACCGAGTACCCATGACGGTCTCGGAGCTATCCGTCGGAGAGCGGCCCATGCTTCAGGTAAGCTTACCTTCAATTCGTTATGTCTCCACTCTCGGACACCTCGTCGTGAGGTTGATTTCGTGCAAAGCTGGCACCTAGTATTCAAACCCTTACCAACCCAAAAGACCTGCAAGTGGCGCATTTCAGTTGATCACGGCGCCTGTGTTAGCATTTTTCGATCTTGACCCGAGCGAGCAACACAACCATCAGTAAAGAAGGGTTTGTTGAGCAAAGAATCTATGCGTTGTCCTCGCGTCCGACTTGGCCTCCAAGCAACGTTCGAGCTAAGGCTTACAATGAATCACAAGTTTGCAGCGTACCTATCCTCTGGTGCACACTCGTACGATGTACATGTCTATAAGAAAATGGAGAGGGGCGGAAAATATTCCGCAGAGCATCTCCTGAAAGGTCCAGCCAGTGAGCAAACCTGGCATGTACTGTGACCAGGCTATTATGCTGCTGCTCATCATCATAGCAGTTAAGACGATCAGGAAAGTTGTTTCTCTCCCGTGGTGCGATGAGATGCGACTGAATATGCCAAAGCCAGCCATTGCTAGAGCGTTTGTGAGCGACTGATGCAGTCGAAAGCGATGTCAACGTAAGTATAACACAGTGGTTCACGTCGAGTAC
>JBBPTR010000286.1:0-17844 GCA_038094255.1 Porphyrellus aff. niger
ATGGGGAGTAAGTCAGCACGGAAGAAATAAAATAGTGTCCTAGGTGAGAGTTGAACTAGTGACTTGTAGTAATACAAGGAAAAGGGAATAAATTGTAACATTACCCCCTTAGTAGACTGAAATCCCTAATGAAGTCCATTTAGTGACCTAGAGAGCCTGTCATGTTAGCATAGGTGATGTTGTCATAGATATCATCTCCTGGCAAGGGAGAATGAGAGCACAAGCAATATGCTTGGGGAGCATGAGGTGCATTTGGCAGGGGAATAGGAATGGGCCAAGAGGGGCCCAGGTGGTGACAATGATGGCAAGAGAGACTAGAGTTAGACAAGGAGGATGAGTCCTAGTGGGCAGGACAGCGTTTGAGAGGACAAGCCCACTCTTGGTGTCCTGGGGCCATGTGGAGGTAGTGGGGGCAGCAGTGGTCAGGGCAATTGATCTAAAAGTGGCCTGGTCAGTAACAATGAAAGCAAGCTGCTGCATATTCTGGATGGGATGGGGGTAGCATGGCAGGCTATGGGTGATAAAGGACAGAAGGAGGGACGGCAGTGGTACAGCCAATGGGAGGAAATCCGAAGACCTCCATGGTGTATCAGTTGACATCAGCAAGGAATTCCCCAAATTTGAGTTGATGATAGAGTTGTCCCAGGTGGACATGGATGTCGGTAGTGATTTCTTGGAGAGTGGTTCCCAAGATATGGACTTGGGCATTGGAAGTAAGCCTGGAGAGAATAGGGAGGAAGTGGTTTAACCACTGAATCTGGTGGGTCGTCTGGTAGAGGGTGTTGTAAGGGGAGTCGGCATTGATGTGGGCATTGATTGTGGTGTAAAGATGTGGGTCTAGGATGCGTTGCCAGACAAAGAGGCCATAATTGGTTGGGGACTAATCTCTGTGAAGGCAATGGGAGTAAATGGGAAGGTCAACAGATTCTATGGGTGAGGGGACTTTGGGTTCCAAGGGAACTGGAGAAGGTAATCTGGGTGTTACGCAGACACAAATCTCGTAACCAAGGGACCGTTGAGGGTGATACTCATGAAGAGACCAATGACCTCAAGGGGATCAAGGACTAAGGATGCAACTGACAGTTGCAGACTAAGGGATCTAAGGGATAGACCAAAGTCTAGACTAGAGGGGTTGAGGGAGAAGTGGAGACTTTAACTGAGGATTCTAAGACAAGTGGGAGCTTGGTCACTGTTATGCAGACGCAAGTCTAGTAACCAAGAGACCTTCGTGGGTGATACTCACGAAGAGACCAACAACCACAAGGGAGATCAAGGACAAGGATACATCTGACAGACGTTGTTACAATTCGCCCTTCAGACTCTAACGGGACGCACTTTCAACAATGGTTACCAGAACTGGACATGCAGGACAATGCTTACAAGCTCTACATGGAGCAGTGGAGATGCAACGACATCACGGACTTACTGGAGGCAGAAGCAGCTGGGCTGCACTCGGAGAACGATAGGTTGCTGGACTACTATCCCACAGGATATAACCTCTCCACCAACCGTCCGGACTCCCTACTCCCCAATCCAGATCTTTGGATCGATCCTGCTTTGGCAAGATGTCACATGCATTAGGAGGGCCTGAGAAGTAGCACATGGATTAGGATGGCCTGGGAAGTCATGCCTTGGCATGACCACTTTGGGAACGCCACCATCACTGTGGACGCCACTGATGTGCCACTATTTCATATGCTGAGTTTCATTCCATTTCATATTCTCATTATGGCAATCCCTCTTACTATTTATATCGTTTGTGAGACTGGTTCATTTCCTCTATTTCCAACTCCTTATTTATCCAGGGAAACCCCAGGGATTCCCCTTCGTTTACTTTCCTCTTCTGGACGTTTACCTCTCCTGAAGTGTTCTCTTGCATGCTTCATACTCCGACCCTTCATAGTATTTATAGCGCCCATTCCATACTCTGTAACCTTAAGTTAGTTCTATGCAATCTTACGTGGTGACTATACGACTGCCTTAAGAAAGCTTCGTGCTTTAGGCGAGACCCCTTTGCTCCTTGAACCTTCTCTTCCCTCAATCCCTGACCCGGATACTTGGGACCTTCTCGAGTGGAGCCTCGTTCGATCCACTACTCGTATCCCTTGACTCACAGTCGCTGTGCCTCCTCATAAGTGCCACCTGTGTGACTTCAAGGAGGTTATCGTCTAGCCATCGCGTTAGCATAACAAAAGAACTAACTTATCTTCGCTCCTACCTCTGAGTAGTAGAGCCACCACCTTATGGATCAAGAGCTGCCTGCATACAGCAGGAGAGTGCTATGCCTTTGACTAATCACCTACCAGTGATAGTGCAAAGAAGAGTTGATCGCCTACCAGCGACAAACTTAGTTGGCTGCCTACATACAGTGGGAGAGTGCTGGTCGCTACTTGTGTAACGCAAGAGGACCTGTCCTACCAGGTCATGTATATGAAGGTAGTTGAAACCAAGATAAGCCCTTGTCTGCCGCCTACCAGTGGAGACCCGATTTACAGATAAACCCCTGACTGCTGCCTACAAGCAGAGTCCCGATTAGCCACCATAGCCGCCCTAGACCAACAGGACCCAGTCCTTAGCAGAGAAGAGATCGACGAATATTTCCGTCAATTCCCAGACAATGACACACTTCGCATCCTCCACTGGAACAGAGACCATCCAGACAGATTATTCCATGTTCCTTACATCCCCAAGGCCGAACGATTCCTCTACCGAGAATTCTTCCCAGCGGATTCAGCGGTACCAGCTCAACCGTTGCGCCAGACATCTCATTGCGAATCTAGAAGAGGAACTCCTGCTTTGAGCCCTCAGTTCCATCTATTTAGTCCTGAACCAGGAACAGAACATCAAGCAACACTAGCACCGTCACCACTTGCCTTTCCACTTGCACCGACCCCCACACCAGAACCTAACCCGGACATCAATCTCCCTAGTCTGACTCCACCCGCCTCTCCATCAGCAAGTGACACAGACGATGACGATATGGTCACAGAATTGAAAGCCGGTCTGCCCGAAGACTTCTTGGAGATCGCAAGGATGCCAACAGATGGCTTTATGCCATGGAAGCATATTTCGAATGCAACAGAAATGTATACTCGGAGGATGGACAGTGGCTAGTTCTCCTCAACAAGATGAATAAGGGCAAAGGCGGACCATTCGCAGAAGGATGGTTCATGAAACTCACAAACGGAAACATAGATCCCGCTGAGAAAACTTTGGACAAGCTCAAGGAAGCATTCAAGACAGCATTTAGGCCCGGCGATCTAGCCAGCGATGCGTGACGCACATTACAGGAGATGAGCATGGAAGATTTCAAAGGCGACTTCCACGAATTTAGGGCCTCATTCAAACTAGAGGCAGCCCGCAGTGGCATCACAAATGAAACCCATCTCAAGGATCTACTCAAGAGGAATGTATCGGATAAACTCGCGAATCTGATGATCGGAGTCCCTACCGAACCCGCCACCGCCAGAGAGTGGCTCGACACAGCTGCTGTCTTTTACGACAGAGCAAAGGCACACAAGAGTAACAAGACCAAGGGCTACACGCCATCATATCCAGCTGCACAAGTATGACGACGAGATCCAAATGCCATGGACGTCGATAGGGTCACTCTCGACTTCAAGACCCGCCAGGAACATATGCGTAACAACAAGTGCTTCTACTGCCACAAAGTCGGGTGTTCCACCAGGAACCATCCCCCTCAGGGATTCTGACGCAGCACTAGTTACGGAACAACAGGACGTGCCTCATATAGGCCAGCAATGCAGCAGCAACATGCCAACGCTAGGATCCATAAAATCGATATGGACAAAGTTAAGGACCCTCAACTGAGGGAAGCCATTAAGGCGCTCTCACTCCAGGACGTCTCGGACACTCAAGATCCAGAGATAGCAGAGGAGAGTGAGGCAGAAGAAGAAGAGATCCGTGGAGTAGAAATCTCCCAGGATTTTTAGTTGGGAGAGATGAGTCGACGTCTTCTCTCCCCCCATTAGTAATCGCCCCTGTTATAGTCACAACTTCTGAGAAATCTACCCTTCGTATTCCAATATGATTCTCAGGGCTACCAGGAAAAATCATCGAAATGCATGTGCTTATTGATAGCGGTGCTATGGGATGTTTCATCCACTTGGATTTGATCTTACGGCACAAGATCAAAGTGCAGCGACTTAAACTGCCGCGACGCGCAAACAATGCCGATGGCAGTGCAATGAAAGGAGGCCTCATACGGTACTATGTCACTCTGCCATTGAGGATTGGGCCACATGTTGAAAGAAGAAGCTTTTACGTCCTACCCACTGGGAAGGACGACGTCATCCTAGGAATGCCGTGGCTACAAGAGAGAAACCCAACCATTGACTGGGCCACAGGTTGTATTCACTTGCCAAATCGACCACACCGCACACTACTCAAGCGACACGAAGCCGACTATATCCGTCATATACTGCGCACCTTAGCACTCGATGCCAATGAAGATGTGGATGATTATCTCCGCAACCCAGACAACCCCAAATACAGACATGACTTAGATCCCATTGGAGATCATCAAGAGTGGATCAGGAAGACCACTATATCAACAGCTATTGCCATGGCCGAGGAAAAGAAGGAACACACACTCCCACCAGAATTTGCCAATTTCGCCGATGTCTTCACCAAACCCACCAGGCTATCCCTTCCCCCTCCTCGAGAGTTCAACCACACCATTGAATTAGACAATTCATTCGTCCTGAAAAAAGCCCGGGTATATCCTCTGAACCCAGCATAGTTGCAAGCATGCAAAGAATTCGTCGAAGAATACCTTGCCTTTGGCAAGATCGTACCATCCTGCTCTCCACAAGCTGCCCCCTTCTTCTTTGTCGATAAGAAGGATGGCAAACTCCATCCCTGCCAGGACTATCGATACCTCAACGAACATACCATCAAGAACGCGTATTCCCTACCTCTCATTTCCGAACTTGTCGACAAGATGAAGGGATCCAAATACTTCACCAAGTTCGATGTATGATGGGGATACAACAATATCCGCATTCGTCCTGAGGATCGATGGAAAATGGCTTTCATCACTCCCGTGGGGCTCTTTGAGCCCACCATCATGTTCTTTGGCCACTGCAACTCTCCTGCCACCTTCCAGGCCTTTATGAACCACATCTTCGCCGATTATATCGCCGAAGGATGGTTCAAGGCATATATAGACAACACAATGATCCATTCTGATGACTACAACGAGCATATAGCTCGAACCTGTGAAATTCTCGCCAGATTCAGAGAACATGAACTTCATTTGAAGTTAGAGAAATGCACCTTCAACGCCATGAAGGTCGACTTTTTAGGCATGGTTATCACGCCCGAGGGCGTCACCATGGACCCCACCAAGCTCAAAGCTATCCAAGACTGGAAGCCACCTCAGACCGTTCATGCAGTCCGATTGTTTATCGGTTTCTGCAACTTCTACCGAAAGTTCATTCCGAACTTTTCCGACTTGACCAAACCTCTGCTCTCCCTCATGGCGAAGGGAGCTGTCTGGCAATGGCTACCAGACCACGAAGCCACATTCCAGAAATTGAAATCTGCATTCCTCGCCCGTCCGGTCCTTGCATTCCTGGACACTTCGAAACCCTTCCATTTGATGACCGACACCTCTCTTATTGCTACCAGTGCGGTCTTGATGCAGAAGGACTCCAACGGTGACCTACATCCGGTCGCATACTTTTCCAAGACATTATCCCCTGCCGAGCGCAACTATGACATCTATGACCGAGAACTGCTCGCTGTCATTAATGCACTCGATGAATGGAAGCACTACCTCACCAGTACTGCACACCCAGTTCTGGTTCTAACAGACCACAAGAACCTCACCTACTTCTGCGTGCCCCAGAAACTCTCACACCGACAAGCCAGATGGCTTATGTTTTTGCAGGATTTCGACCTGCATTGGACCTCTCTACCCGGTTTGGCCATGGGCCCCACCGATGCTTTATCCCGTCGTGATGATGTGGATACCTCCTTGGACAATGCCAACACCGTCCTCCTCTCTGACGATCTCTTCGTCCGCGCTATTGATGTCAAAATCGCTGAAGACATCGCCAACTCTACCGCCGATGACCCATTGGCCAAAGACACCCTTACTGCTATGGTGACAGGCTCTTCCTTATTCCCCCAAGCCTCTAAACATGACTGGCTCTTTGACGAGGGATGCCTTTACTACAAGGGTCACCTCTACATCCCAGACTCCACGCACATGGCACTTGTCCACGCTACACATGATTCCCCCGCCGGTGGCCATGGTGGCCACTTCCGTACCCTTAATGCGCTTCAACGCGACTACTGGTGGCCCGGCATGTCTTCTGCCGTCCGCAAATTCATCTCTGGCTGCACCACATGCCAAGCCAACAAAGTAAACACACACCCTACCGCCCCGGGCCTTGTCCCCATTCCCTCTGCTGCCACTCGCCCTTTTCAACAGATCTCTGTCGATCTGATTACCGATTTGCCGCCCAGCGCCGGCTTTGACTCTGTTATGGTCGTGGTCGACCATGGGCTTACTAAGGGGGTGATCTATACTCCCTGTCACAAGATAATCGACGCAGCCAGCATTGCCCAACTCTTTTTCGAGAAAGTCTTCTCTCAATTTGGTCTACATGACAAATGCATCTCCGATCGAGGTCCACAGTTCACCTCTACCTTCGCAAAGGAGCTTGCTCAACTCCTTGAATATGACCTCGCCCTATCCACTGCCTACCATCCACAAACCGATGGTGAAACCGAACGTGTAAACCAAGAACTCAAAACCTATCTCTGCATCTTCTGCAAGGGACAACCCTCTAAATGGGTGTCGCTTCTCCCTATGGCAGAATATTCCCACAACTCGGCTATACATTCAGTCACCGGACAAACCCTGTTTTCCCTCATGATGGGATACGAACCCCGCTCTTACCCCGCACTTGGCAAAACATTTGCCCCTGCCGTTGATCAACGGCTTACTCTCTTAGAAACCGCCAGAAAGGAAGCCCAGGCAGCCCATGAGAAAGCTGCACGAACAGTCAAGGAATGTGTCAGATCAAAATCTCAGCCATTCAAAAAAGGAGATAAAGTTTGGCTAGACTCCCGACACCTACAGCTGGGCTATCCCACGAAGAAGCTTGCCCCTTGATGCGAAGGCCCATTTGAAATAGAGCAAGTGATGTCTTCCGTAACCTACAAACTCCACCTTCCAGAACAATGGAAGATCCACAACGTATTCCATGCCTCGCTTCTGTTCCCATTTAGGGAAACTTCAGAACATGGACCCAATTTTATAAAGCTGCCACCAGACATCATCAGTGGAGAAGAGGAATACGAAGTCGCAGCCATCTTAGGCCACCATGGAACTAAAGGTCGTCACCAATACTTGGTCTCTTGGAAAGGATATTCTGCCGCAGACAACACCTTGGAACCCGAATCACACCTCTCCCATGCACAGACCCTTCTACGCACCTATAAGAAGACCCATCCAAAAGTGTTTCCAACAGAGAACTCGCTCTAACCAACACTGCCATCCCATCCATTGTTACCATGGTCAACAACATCTACGACTTTATTTTGGTATTACTCGTCTTGCTCTTCAGAGCTATCTACGCCCTTCTCCATTGGGCTAAAACATGGATGGCCAGCGAGGGTGGCATAACCCTCGGATTCAAGAGTCATCAGAATGAGTGGACGTTGTCCCTCTTCTGACCTCAACAAATTCATCTAGAAGGATCAGTGAGGATGGACCCCAATGGTTGGTCACCCAATGACAACCAATGGGTTGATGAAAGAGACGATGAAGGAAACGCACCGCCTCCAGTAGGATGGCCTGCGCCAAACCCAACCCCGAATCCCATGTGGCATGCACCACTCCTCAACACCAACAACAACAATAATCCCCCTTCCTAAGCCAACCGACAGTAAGGGCCCAAACCACCCCTTACCTTATTTAGATAAATAGAACCGTAACTTTTTCACTTCCGGTACCAGATAGGTAAGGGATCTGGTACCTTCATCTCCCCTTTTTCAAACGGCTTGGGAAAATCTCCCAAGCCCCATTTTGATCATATGAAATAGACATTATATGCGATTTTAATCGCCGCCTCATCCTCGGCTATATTAGCCGCTGCTTATCCTCCCTCTTGACATCCTAGAATGTCCACTCCCACCATCCTCGATGTTCCCTACTGACCTGACTATATGCCTGACATGTACATCCACCTGTTGTACATGTTGGTCCTCAACTCCTCTGAACTCCTCGCCACTGTCCAAGGGACCGCCACCTTTAGAGCCAACCCGGTGTACGTTGCTATACTGCAACTCTACTATCCCGTACATGCTGTGCGATCTGCCCATACCCGCACCACAGTTCCTGACCCTGAACGACTCACCCGGCATCTCCTTTACCACTCCATTGACTCCGTCCAACTTCACACCCTCAATTCCCCCCAAGGACTTGACTTCGACTTTGTCCTCCTTGCGCTCCCCATCGCCCAGCTCAGCCCCTATATTCTCGAGGTCATGCTCGTCATGCCCCTCGCCCTCCGTGCCTATTATTTTAGCCCTGACGCCTTGTCCCCCAATGTCCCCCAAATCCCAGGAACTTTTCCATTGGACCCTGGACCCTCCCTCCATCCCTTCACCACCACTGGACATGGAGATGTCATTCCTGTACCACCGGCACACACCGCCACATTTAGAGAGCTCATTTATAGGCAACGAATCAGGGCATTTAATGACGCAGTTGCAGAAGTCGAGCGCTGTCCCCCTCTCACTTCCGCCATCGCACGAACAGAATATGCAAACGCCCTTCGCTTTGCTGTCGTCGCCTACTGACAACTTCTCTTTGCCAAACCCCCTTTGGCTTCTCCAGAAGGAATCTCCTGTCCAGTCGAACCAACCATCTCTACCATGGAGAGCCCGCTTCCATCCCCAAACTCCCCGTCCTCCAGCCAGATTCCTACCTCTTCAGTCCAAACCACTTCCCCCGCTCCCGTACCCGTACCCGGGCCTTACTTGCGTATCTGCCGCTGCCACATTTGCCAAAGCTGTTACCACCTCATGGTCAGCTGTCCCCGTTTCATATGCCCTAGCTGCAACGTGGCCACGCCCGGACACACCCAACGAAATTGTCCGGACAACTCCCCCGACTCTGTCGAAACCTCTTCCTCTCTATTCTGGGACCTCACCGACACAGAGACCAATGCCGGGGATAGTGGAAAAGATTTCTGAGTCAGTGACTCAGATGTACAACAGGGCTGATGTTACAATTCGCCCTTCAGACTCTAACGGGACGCACTTTCAACAATGGTTACCAGAACTGGACATGCAGGACAATGCTTACAAGCTCTACATGGAGCAGTGGAGATGCAACGACATCATGGACTTACTGGAGGCAGAGGCAGCTGGGCTGCACTCGGAGAACGATAGGTTGCTGGACTACTATCCCACGGGATATAACCTCTCCACCAACTGTCCGGACTCCCTACTCCCCAATCCAGATCTTTGGATCGATCCTGCTTTGGCAAGATGTCACACACATTAGGAGGGCCTGAGAAGTAGCACATGGATTAGGATGGCCTGGGAAGTCATGCCTTGGCATGACCACTTTGGGAACGCCACCATCACTGTGGACGCCACTGATGTGCCACTATTTCATATGCTGAGTTTCATTCCATTTCATATTCTCATTATGGCAATCCCTCTTACTATTTATATTGCTTGTGAGACTGGTTCCTTTTCTCTATTTCCAATTCCTTATTTATCCAGGGAAACCCCAGGGATTCCCCTTCGTTTACTTTCCTCTTCTGGACGTTTACCTCTCCTGAAGCGTTCTCTCGCACGCTTCATACTCTGACCCTTCATAGTATTTATAGCGCCCATTCCATACTCTGTAACCTTAAGTTAGTTCTATGCAATCTTACGTGGTGACTATATGACTACCTTAGGAAAGCTTCATGCTTTAGGCGAGACCCCTTTGCTCCTTGAACCTTCTCTTCCCTCGATCCCTGACCCGGATACTTGGGACCTTCTCGAGTGGAGCCTCGTTCGATCCACTACTCGTATCCCTTGACTCACAGTCACTGTGCCTCCTCGTGAGTGCCACCTGTGTGACTTCAAGGAGGTTAGTCTCTGGAGGTTATCATCTAGCCATCGCGTTAGCGTAACAGATGTAGGCTAAGGGGACTGAGGGATAGACCGAAGTCTAGACTAAGAGAACTGAGGGAGAAGCGAAAGCTTCGACTGAGGGACTAAGGACGAGCGGGAGCTTGGTCACTAGAACTAGGCGTGAATTGTGCAGATCAAGTGTAAAGAACTATAATACAGGGCAGCAAGGTTTATATAGCTACAAGGCTACTAAACAAGGAACAATGGAAGATGGGGAGACTAGACTGCTGTGAGAGAAGCGATCAGGAGGGGCGCTGTCCATGTGGAAGTGAAACGCGTATCAAAAGAATGACCATATGGTCAGGAACAGTTACCAAACGATGGCTGTAGCGAAGAGCGGAAATGGAACACCATTATGGGAAAGAAAGAGATTGACCATGCGGTCAGGAACGTTACCTTGTGACAGTTGGAGCGAAGAGCGAAAGAGGAATGTCACTAGGGAAGATCAAGAAAGACAATGGTAAATGGGGAATGAAGGAAGAGAAGAATGGAACAGAGTACGTCGTATTGGAAGAGTCCTGGAAGGACTTCTACATTGCAGGGAACAAGGAGTAGTACAAGGTTTGGAAGGAGGGAGAAAATTGTAACAGAAGGTCAAGGAAGACAACGGTAAATGGGGAATGGAGGAAAAGAAGGATGGAACAGTATACGTCGTATTGGTGTAGTCCTGGGAGGACTTCTACGTCACAGGGGATGAGGAGTAGTATGAGATTAGGAAAAAGGGAGAAAATTGTAACACTGGGGGATGGAGTGGTGTTTTTCCCGTCAATGGGAATATGTGGTGAGAGAAGAAGGTCTGGGATATTCTGCATGGGAACATAGTCTTCCTTAGTATCTATGAGGGTAGAGGAGCATGGGAAGGACAGCATGGAAGGTGGCAGAAGACCTGGAGGGGGGCTTATGGTAGTAGTTGTGGTGGTGTGAGTGACAATTTGCTCAGCAACTTTCAAGGAGAGGAAATGAGTGTTGGCATGAGTGAAGATTTGTTTGACTTCTTCCTCAGTGCTGGAGCTGATGAAAATAACTAGGGGGTCATTAGTGGCAAAGGGAGATGAGCGAGCTAGAAGGTGTTACAATTCACCCCCAGGGCTTCTACCACTGGCAACCGGAACTGGAGATACAGGACAATGCGTATAAACTTTATGAAGAACAATGGAGAGGCGACGACATCATAGACCTACTGGATGCAGAAGCAGCGGGACTACATGGCGAGAAGGACGGGCTGTTGGACTACTTTCCCACAGGGTATGACAATCCCACCAACCGTCCAGACCCCCTACTCCCCGATCCAGATCTATGGATCGATCCCACGGCATACGCTTTAGGACGGCCTAAGAACTGTACCTTGGCAAGGCCGGATTGGGAACGCTACTGATACGCTACCATCAGTGGCGCCGCCACCATTTCATCTGCTGAGTTTCATTCCAATTCCAATTCTCTTTATGGCAATCCCTCTTACTCTATTTATCGCTCGTGAGAGCTGACTCCTTTCGTCTATTTCCAATTCCTTATTTATCCAGGGAAACCCCAGGGATTCCCCTTCATCTCTTTCCTCTTATGGACGTTTGCCTCTCCTAAAGCGTTCTCTCACACACTTCGTACTCCGCACCTACACAGTATTTATAGCGCCCATTTCGTACTCTGTAACCTTAAGTTAGTTCTACGCAATTCTACGTGGTGACTAAACGACCGCCTTTGGGAAGCTTCGTGCTTTAGGTGAGACCGCTCCTCGAACTCTATCTTCTTCCCTCGATCCCTGACCCGGATACTTGGGACATTCTCTCAAGTGGAGCCCCGTTCGATCCATTATTTGTATCCCTTGACTTACAGTTATTGTGCCTCTTCATGAGTGTCACCTGTGCGGATTCAAGGAGGTTAGTTTCTGGAGGTTATCGTCTAGCCATCACGTTAGCGTAACAGAAGGTGTGGAATGTTGTTTATGGAAAAGGCAGCAGTGATAGCTTTCTTCTCAGAGGAGTAGACAATAGAAGAGGAGGTGAAGAAAAATGTGTTGGAAGGGGAAGACATTGTTTACTAGCAACAATGGGTGGGTTTATCTGCTGGTGGAGCAGATAAGGGGGAGGTGAAGAGGGAATGGAGTCTTTTATAGGCATCCAGGGTGTCCTTGGCATGTTTCAAGTTCTGCTCTGGAACCCACAAGTTGTCTTCTGATGAGTAACCATTCCATGGGATCAGAAACATGTGGGCTGTTGGAGGTCCATGGTGGCATAGAATCTTCTTGATCTTGTATTCTTCTTTACCTTCCATAAAGTCCAGTGATGGGGAAGGGAAGTTCCATCCATGGACAATATTTTCATGATAGGGTGATAACAAGGAAGCATGGAAAACCGGATGTATTTTCCAAGTCTTTGGGAGGCAAAGTTGATAGGTGATCAAAGATAGGACCTTCGTGATGGTAAAGGGTCCTTCATGTTTTGGGGTGAATTTTGGATTGGCAACAGAGCATTTCAGGTTTCAGGCTTCTAGCCAGACCTTATCTCTGAGGTGGAAAGGGGAAAAGCTGTGGTGAGAATGAGCTACCACAGTTTGTCATGTGAGTTCATGGGCAGTGAGGGCTTCTTCCCTTGCTACAGAGAGGGATTTTAGCTGTGAATCTATGGTGGGGAGATCTGATGATGGAAGGATGGAGGGAAGGGCATGGGGTTCAAAGCCCATCATGAGGAAGAACAGAGATTGCCTGGTGACTGAATAAGGATGGTGATTATGGGCAAATTCCACATGGGAGATCTTTTCTGACCATAAGGTAGGATTGTTGCCACAAAAGATTTGCAGGTAGGTTTCTACTTCTTGGTTGATGTGTTCAGTTTTGCTGTCAGACTGAGGATGATATGCAGTTGACAGGGCAAGGTCATAGTTTAGGATGCATCTGAGTTCTCAAGCAAAGGACGAGGTAAATTGGGGGCCTTGGTTGGAGATGATTTTGTCATAAAGACTGAAGTGAAGAAAGACCTTGTGGAAGAAAAGGGTGGCTACACCCTTGGCAGTAATAGATTTTTTAGTAGGGCAGAGAATTACCCCCTTAGTAAGGCTGTGGTCCACCATGACCAAAAGAGAGTCAAAGCCCACAGAGAAAGGGAGGTCAGTGATAAGATAGCAGGAGATCTGTTGGAAGGGATGTGTGCAGGGTGACTTAATGGGGGTAAGTGGGGTGATGGTCAGGTGAGTGTTGGCCTTGTTTTGCTGGCAGGTAGCACAGCCAGAGATGTAGAAGCAGATGAATTGGGCCAGGCTAGGCCACCAGAAGTCCATAGCAATGAGTTGGCAGGTTTTAAGGAAGCCGGGATGGCTGGTGGTTTTGTGGTCATAACAATGCTGGAGGATATCATGGTAAAGGGTACCAGTGAGGGGAACATAGATATGACTGTGGTAGGTGAGAATGCCGTTGTGATGCTGCCAATCAGTGAGACGGGAACAGAAGGCCAGGGGAATTTCCTTGTTAATGTTACGCTAACACAATGGCTAACAATAACCTCTAGAAACTTACCTCCTTGTCTTTCAGGCTTGAGGGTGATACTCATGAAGAGACGCAACAACCTCTACTGTGTAAGAGCAAGGGGACAGTATAGGATCAATCTGTAGACAATCACCCATATAGGGACTCTAGCCTTTACTGTGCTGGTTGAATGATGAAAGGAGTCCCACATATCCTGGTAAGGGATCAGGAACAGAGATAGAGTTCAACAAGTAAAGGTCTCACCTGAGCTAAGGCTCCACAAGGCGGTTGCTGTTACAATTCGCCCTTTGGACTCTAACAGGACACACTTTCAACAATGGCTACTGGAACCAGACATACAAGACAACGTTTACAAGCTCTACATAGAGCAATGGAGGAACGACGATATCATGGACTTACTGGAAGCTGAGGCAGCTGGACCGCATAGGGAAGATGACAGGCTCTTGGATTACTATCCCACGGGATACGACAATCCTACCAACCGACCGGACTCCTTACCCCCCGATCCAGATCTTTGGATTGACCCCAGTTTAGGTCGATGTCACACACATTAGGAGGGCCTGAGAAGTAGCACATGGATTAGGACGGCCTGGGAAGTTGTGCCTTGGTGCAACCACTTTGGGAACATCACCATCACTGCAGACGCCACTGATGCGCCACCATCTCATATGCTGAGTTTCATTCCATTTCATATTCTCTTTATGGCAATCTCTCTTACTATTTATATCTCTCGTGAGACTGGTTTCTTTTCTCTATTTCCAATTCCTTATTTATCCAGGGAAACCCCAGGGATTCCCCTTCATTTACTTTCCTCTTCTGGACATTTACCTCTCCTAAAGTGTTCTCTCACACGCTTCGTACCCTGACCCTTCATAGTATTTATAGCACCCATTCCATACCCTGTAACCTTAAGTTAGTTCTACACAATCTTACGTGGTGACTATATGACCGCCTTGGGAAAGCTCCACACTTTAGGCAAGACCCCTTTGCTCTTCAAACCTTCTCTTCCCTCGATCCCTGATCCGGATACTTGGGACCTTCTTGAGTGGAGCCATATTCAATCCATCACCTGTTTCCCTTGACTCACAGTCGCTGCGCCTCCTTGTGAGTGCCACCTGTGCGGATTCAAGGAGGTTAGTTTCTCAAGGTTATCGCTTAGCCATCGCGTTAGCGTAACAGTTGCTAGTCACCATGTAAGATTGCATAGAACTAACTTAGAGTTACAGGGTATGGAATGGGCACTATAAATACTGTGTGGGAGTAGAGTATGAAGTGTGTGAGAGAACACTTTAGGAGAGGTAAACATCCATAAGAGGAAAGGAAGCATGGGGGAATCCCTGGGGAATCCCTGGGGTGTCCCATCTGAGTAAGACAAGAAATATAAATAGAATGAGCTAACGAAGCGAGAGATATAAATAAAGCTTGTTAATGAAGCAAGGAATGGAAATGAAATAGAATGAAACTCAGCATATGAAATAGCGGAGTGGTGATGTATCAGTGGCATTCACAGTTGATGGTGGTGTGATGGTGGTGTCTGCCAAGGTACCATACCACAGTACCATTCTCACAGCCGAACTAGAATGTCCTGTGGCATGTGAGAGTTGGATCTACCCAGAGATCTGGATCTGGGAGAAGCAAGTCTGGATGGTTAGTGGCTATTGAGTAGCCAAGGGGAAAGTAGTCCAGTAGCCTGTCGGTCTCTCCATAGAGAGAGACTGCCTGTGCCTCTGTCATCTCTGTGATGTCATCCCCTCTCCATTGTTCCTCATACATAAGAAAAGCTCCGTTGAAGTCATCCAGTCCTGGTTGCCATTGAGTAGTAGTAGTTCCCGTATAGCTGTCATGAGGGTGAATTGTAACAGTTAATGGCTTGGAGTTGATGGAGGATAAGGGAATCATTTTGTGAAGTGAAGGCAATGTGGCAATGTAGAGTAATGTCGATGAGATTAATGAAGAGGGAAGGGAGAAGTGCCACTGTTTCATCTGAGGGGAAAGAGGAAGCTTTGTGGTCAATGCAGCGGGAAAGGGCATTCAGTGCGCCAAGGAGTTTACTGGGAACATGGACCAGCTTTAAATCAAAGTCTGCCAAGTCAAGGAGCCAATGTGCCTGTTGGTAATTAAGATGTTGCAGTTTCCTAAAATAGTGGAGGTTTTTATGGTCTGTAAAGGATTGGACTGGAAAGGGGAAACCACAGAGATAATGGTGCCAGGCCTTGAGAGCATGGATGATGGCAAGGAGTTCTTGGTCATAGATGTCATAATTCTTCTCAGTGGGGGAGAAGGATTGAGAAAGATACAAGCAGGGGTGCCAGTCCCTGTTCTTGTTAGTTTGGAGTAGGACGCCACCTGAGGTGAAGACAAAGGCATCAGTTGTGATGGAAAAGGGTTTCATTGGTTCAGCAAGGCAAAGGATGGGTTTGGCAAGGAACAGTGCTGTCAAGTGTTGAAATGTACCTTCTTGGTTAGGGGTCTAGTTCCAGGTAGTGGTTTTCTTGGTTAGGTCCAAGAGGGGACATGCAATGGTGATGTAGTCAGGGATGAATCGTTGATAGAAGTTAGTAAACCCCAGGAATGACCAAACGTCCTTGATAGAGGAGGGAGTGGGCCACTGGGTAATTCCATCGAGCTTGACAGGGTCCATGGTGAGTTCACCTGGTTTGATGATCATGCCAAGATATTCTACAGACTCAGCAGCAAAGGTGTACCTTTCTGGCTTTAAATGAAGGTCAAGCTCCTGCATATGCTGGTGTTATGCAGATGCAAGTCTACATAGTAACCAAGGGATCTTCAAGGGTGATACTCATGAAGAGACCAATGACCTCAAAGGGGGATCAAGGACTGAGGACAAGACCGTAGTCTTGGACAATGGTGACTGGGGGGATCAAGGAGAAGTGGGGGCTTTGACTAGAGGCAAGCAAGAGTGTTACAATTTTCTCTCTCTTCCTTAACCTCATACTACTTCTCATCCCTTGCGACATAGAAGTCCTTCTGGGACTATTCCAATATGACGTATACTGTTCCATTCTTCTATTCCTTCATTCTCCATTCACCGTTGTCTTCCTTGACCTTCCCTAGTGACGTTCTCTTCCCACTCTTTGCTCCAGCCATCACAAGGTAACATTCCTGGCCATATGGTCAGTCTCTTCCTTTCTCTTAGCAGTGTTCCATTTCCACTCTTCTCTACTACCACCGCAAGGTAACCATTCCTGACCATATGGTTATCCTTTTGATACGCATTTCACTTCCACATGGACAGTGCCCCTCCTGATCGCTTCTCTCACAGTGGTCTAGTCTCCCCATCTTCCATTGTTCCTTGTTCAGTAGCCTTGTAGCTATATAAACCTCGCTGCCCTGTATTATAGTTCTTTACACTTGATCTGTGCAATCTATGTAGTTCTTGTGACCAAGCTCCTGCTTGTCCTTAGTCCCTTAGTTGAAGCTCTCGCTTCTCCCTTAGTCCTCTTAGTCTAGACTTCGGTCTATCTCTCAGTCCCCTTAGTCTATATCTGTCAGATGTATCTTTGTCCTTGATCTCCCTTTGTGGTCGTTGGTCTCTTCATGAGTATCACCCATGAAGATCTCTTGGTTACTAGACTTGCGTCTGTGTAACACTTGTGACCAAGCTCTTGCTTGCCCTTAGTCCCTTAGTCGAAGCTTCGCTTCTCTCTCAGTCCTCTTAGTCTGTGACAACCAGTCACATCCTTAGTCCTTGATCTTCTTTGAGGTTGTTGGTCTCTTCGTGAGTATCACCCTCAGAGACCCCTTGGTTACTAGACTTGCGTCTGCGTAAGAAAAGATCAAGTGTGTCCTACGTCCCACCTATCCAGGTGTAGGACCACCCCATAGTTACCATAGCCCCCAGATCATTCAAAGTCCCAGAATCCAACAAGGAAGACCTCCCATCTGCTCCAGTACCTCAGAAGCCAACTCCCCCAGTTTCCACTCTCCCTTCTAGACGAAGGATTGCCGGAAGTTCCTCTAGTTCCATCCCAGTACCCCAGAATCCAACCCCAGACCTTAGTGCACTACAGTGCCTCTTTCAACATGCCGCACAAGCCCCACAGTCACCCCCAGTGTCCACTGAGCCATCGCGACCTAAGACCCAGGAGTACGCTGAGACATCATGACCCACCCCCATAGTCATTGACCCACCTTCCAGAATGACTACCCCTCCTCTTGCTGTAGTACCCTATCTTCCC
>JBBPTR010000287.1:0-17804 GCA_038094255.1 Porphyrellus aff. niger
TTTCATTCCTTGCTTTATCAGCAAGTTCTATTTATATTTTGTGTCTTACTCAGACAGGACACCCCAGGGATACCCCAGTGATACCCCTATGCTTCCTTTCCTCTTCTGGACATTTACCTCTCCTAAAGTGCTCTCTTGCACACTTTGTACTCTGCTTATCCCACACTATATAAAGATGCCCATACATATCCTATAACTCTAAGTTAGTTCTACACAATCCTATGTGGTGACTAGTGACCACCTTGGGAAAGCTTTGCGCCTTAGGTGAGACCTTTGCTCCTTGAACTCTATCACTGTTCCTGATCCCTCACCCAGATACGTGGAACCTTTTTCTATCGAGTGGAGCCTGTCCTCAAAGGAGGAATCTTTGATCCTAGTCCAGAAGGACATTACTATTGCCCTTGCTCTTGCACAGTAGAGGTTGCTGCATCTCTTCATGAGTACCACCCTCAAGCCTGGAAGACAAGGAGGTTAGCTTCTCAAGGTTATCGTTAGCCATCATGTTAGCATAACATCCTCACTCAGAGGGAAGTATGGAACAAAGAGATGACACAGATGTTGGAAGCTCAAGCTGCATCATTTTACCAGGAGACCAATGGACTACTGGACTATTTCCCTATGGGCTATTCTCTGGCGACTAACCATCCTGACTTGCTTCTACCAGATCCAGATCTCTGGGTAGATCTGACTGTCACACTGTAGAACGACTTAATGTGAACATGGGAATGGCATCTTGGCAGGCATCACTGATCATCAACTGTGGATGCCACTGATACACCACCACCCCCATTTTTCCAATTGCTGAGTTCCTTCTCTATTTATATCTCTTTCACTCTTATTGCTATTTGTCACCACTTCTGTCTCAATTGAGACATGTGACTCTATGCCTATCCTCTATCCTTATATGGACATCTATCTCTCCTAAGGTACTCTCTCACATACCTTGTGATCCCCTTATCCCACATTATATAAAGACATGAATACATACCCTGTAACCTTAAGTTAGTTCTACACAATCTTACATGGTGACTAGCGACTGCCTTTGGGAACCTTAGCTCAGGTGAGACCCTTATTCACTAAACTCTATCTCTGTTCCTGATCCCTCACCAGGATATGAGGAACCCCTGTCATCATTCAGCCCATGCATACTCTGAAGACCAATGCTTAGAGGACTATACTTTGATCCTATACCATCCCCTTGTTTTTACACAGTAGAGGTTGCTGCATCTCTTCATGAGTACCACCCTCAAGCCTAGAAGACAGGGAGGTTAGTTCTGGAGGTTATCATTAGCCATTGCATTAGCATAACAATCCCTGGGAAAACCCTGGGATGTCCTATCTGAGTAAGACAAGAAATATAAATAGAACTTTCTGATGAAGCAAGGAATGGAAATTAAATAGAATGAAACTCAGCAATATGGAATAGCAGAGTGGTGGTGCATCAGTGGCATCCACAGTGATGGTGGCACTTGATGGTGGTGCCTACCAAGGTATGACTCCCACATCCAGTCTAGATAGTCCTGTGGTGTGTGAGTGTTGGATCAATCCAGAGATCTGGATCGGGCAAGAGGGAGTCCAGGTGATTAGTCACAATGGAGTATCCTGTGGGAAAGTACCCCAATAGCCTGTCTTCCTTGCTGTACCAGCTTGCAATCTGTGCCTCTGTTACATCCAGCATCTCCCTGTCCAAAAGGTTATTATAAGGAAAAGATAAGAGTGGTTCTCCAAGTTCTGGTTGCCAGTGCTGAATTGTAACATTACCCCCATTGTATGACTGAGTCACTGACTCAGTTTTCAATCCTACTGTCCCTGATGTTGGCTTTGACATCTGTGATGTCCCAGAAGGAGGTGGTAGTGTCAGAGTCGGGGGAGCAATCAGGACAATCTCATTGGGAGTGTCTGGGCACAGCCACATTACAGAATGGGCAAGTGTAGTGGGGGCATTGGGCCTGCAAGTGGAAGCAACTGTGGCAAGTGAAGCACTGAAGAGTATGTCAATAGGGAATTGGTAGGGGTTCAGATGGAGTGCCATGGGTGGCAGAGATGGGAATTCTCCCAGATGTGGAGTTGGGGGATGGTAATGTTGTCTCCATGGTGGGGATGGTAGGCTTGACAGGGCAAGCAATGCCTTCTGGAGAGGCGAGTTGAGGTTTGGCAAGCAGGAGCTGTTGATATGCAACAACTCCTTGTCTGAGTGCATTGGCATACTGGGTGCAAGTGAGAGCAGAGGTAAGTGGGGGACATTGGTCGATATCTATGACTGCATCATTGAACGCTGTAAGATTAAAAAAAAAGGTATCCTTGACTACCAGATGGATCCAGCTAGTTAGGGAAAGAATGAGTGTGGGTGAGGTTTACTTGACCCAAGGGGCTTCTGTTGGTTGTTTTAGAAATGAGAAGGGGTGGCAGAGACCCTTGTCTAGTGTGGGTGAGAAAGTCTGGATCGAAACTGGATTGAGCAATGGGTGAATTGAACAAAGTCTGGTCTAGAATGAGGACCAGATACGAGAGGTATAAAAGAGACCGTTGTGAGGTGAAGGTGATGAGTGACAGATGATGATTTGGTGAAGCAAAAGCTGGTTTTTCAATCCTATGTACAACTAGTTTATAGTCCAGGCGTTTTCCCAGGACTTGTACAAGATGGGAATCTCAGAAGGAAGAGGATAGATCCTATCATATCGCAAGCTAATCTATCATTGGCAGCAGAGACAAACTGAATAAAGATGGCTCAGATACATGATGTGTGAGTGAGATCTATGTATAAAGGAAAACAAACAGTCCAGAGGTTCTGGTTTAAAATCCTCAAGGTTGCCTTTGTAACTAAGTAGGATTTTTGAATGGTTGAACCAAAAGATAAAGGAAAAGAAATAAATGAAAAGGCAAGCAATGCATGAGAAGGAATGGGTCCAAAGGAAGAGGTGGATAGATTAGTCCGGACATGGATAGAATGGGTACGTACACAAGGGGACCAAACAGACTTAGATTAACACAGGACATGAAGCGGGTTGCAAGGGAACTTGACAGGTACCTATGTCTGTTGGAAAATACAGTGTATTGTAACATAGAGAGCGACAAGCTCCTACAATGCCCAAATATGTTGTTGATAGACAAGCTTATGGAAGGTGGTACCTTCAATGGTGGACAAGGGGAGGGGGTTTCCTACTACAGCAAATGGAGGTAGAGACAGTCTAGGGTCCAGATGAAAAGTTCCTGGGATCTGGGGGATAGTGGGAAACATGGCGTCAGGACTGAAATAATAGGTGCAGAGGGCAAGGGACATGGTGAGCACGACCTTGAAAATAACTGGGCTAAGTTGGGCAATGGGAAGCACAAGGAGGACATAATCGAAGTTGATGCCTTAGAGGGAATTGAGGGCATGAAGGCAGACAGAGTCAATGGTTTGGTAAAATAGATGGTGTGTGAGATGTCCAAGGTCTGGAATTGTGGTGTGTGTTACAATTCACCCCCAGGACACTAACAGGACACACTTCAACCAATGGCAACCGGAACCGGACGTACAGGACAGAGCATACCTGCTCTACATAGAACAATGGAGGGAGGATGACATCATAAACCTACTGGAAGCAGAGGCAGCCAGACTTCACAAGGAGGACGACAGACTCCTGAATTATTGCCCCATGGGATACAGGATCTCCACCAACCGCCCAGGCTCCCTTCTACCCAATCCAGATCTTTGGGTCAATCCAACTTTGGGATGACGTCACACATATTAGGAGGGCCTGGGAGCCGTACCTTGGCAAACACCACCATCACTGTGGATGCCACTGATGCTCCACTATTTCCAATAGTCAGAGTCAGTACTTCTTCATTTCCAATCTTGCTTCATCAGCAAGCTCTACCATTTCATATATCTATTTCATATGCTGAGTTCCATTCCATTTCATTTCCCTTTCTGGCTTCGCCACCTCTATTTATATTTCTCACTCAGTCAGCTCGATCTATCTATTTCCAATTTTCTATTTAGATGGGACACCCCAGGGAAACCCCAGGGATTCCCCTTTACTTACTTTCCTCTTATGGACGTTTACCTCTCCTAAAGCATTCTCTTGCACACTTTGTACTCCGACCCTACACAGTATTTATAGTGCCCATTTCATATCCTGTAACCTTAAGTTAGTTCTATGCAATCTTATGTGGTGACTATACAACCACCTTGGGAAAGCTTTGTGCTTTAGGCAAGACCCTTTGTTCCTTGAACCTTCTCTTTCCCTCAATCCCTAACCCGGATACTTGGGACCTTCTGTCAAGTGGAGCCTCATCGAGATATATGATCTGTCACCCCGTTCTCTTGTCTCACGGTTGCTGCGTCTCCTCATGAGTACCACCCATGCATGTACAAGGAGGTTAGTTTCTTGAGGTTGTTGTTAGCCATCGCATTAGTGTAACAGTATGAGTATGGGTGGACCATATGGTATGCACAGCAAAGTATAGCTGGATGAGGGCCAAGAAGGCCAGATTTGCTCTATAGGTGGCAGTCTATTGGATAGCCAAGATGAGTTCTGGGGAGTTGAAAACAAGCAAGTACACCAGGTGGTGTAACAATTTTCCTCCATCATTGCTACATCCTTTTTCTTTCCATTCCTTGTGATATAGAAGTCCTACCAGGGATCTATCTCTATGATCAACCCTGCTCCTTTTTCCTTCTCCTTCATCCTGTACTCATTGTTGTTCCCATTAATTCCCCTTAGTGACATTTGACTTCTGCTCTTTGCTCTAGTCATCACAAGATATTGTTCCTGACCTCATGGTCAGTCTTTTCCTTTTCCTTAGTGGTGTTCCATTTCTGCTCTTCTCTACTGCCACTGCAAGGTAACCATTCCTGACCATATGATCACCCTTTTGTTCTATGTTTCATCTCCATCATGGACAGTGTCTCTCCTGACCGTTTCTCTCACAACAGTCGAGTATCCCCTACATCTATTGTTCCCAGTATGGTAGTCATACTGGTACTTAAACCCCACTGCATGTATGTTACAGTTCAACCCTCGCTCACGGGTACAACTTCATCATGGCAACCAGGACCAGACATCTTCAACAAAACCTTCCTTACCCAGGAGGAAGTATGGGATAATGAGGTGACACAGATGCTAGAGGCACAAGCTGCTTCTCTCTACCAAGAGAACGATTGGCTACTGGACTACTTTCCTATGGGCTACTCATTGGCAACTAATTGTCCAGATTTACTCCTACCCAATCCAGACCTCTGGATCGATTCTACACTCTCATGCCACAGGACAACCTAGATAGACATGGGAATGGTGCCTTGGCATAGGTGCCTTGGCTAGTGCCACCATCAAGCCACCATCAACTGTGGACGCCACTGATGTGCCACCATCACTGTGGACACCACTGATACCCCACTATTTCATATTGCTGAGTTCCATTTCTATTTATATCTCTTCTGCTGTTATTGCTATTGGTCACCACTCCAGTCCAGCTTAGGATGTGTGACCATATGTCTTTTCTCTTTATCCTTATATGGATGTCTGCCTCTCCTAAAGCATTCTCTCACATGCTTCATACTCCACTTCTTCCCTATATATAAAGAGGCCCATACATACCCTGTAACTCTAAGTTAGTTCTATGCAATCTTATGTGGTGACTAGTGACTGCCTTTGGAAAGCTCCACACTTTAGGTGAGACTTTTGCTCCTCGAACTTTGTCACTATTCCTAATCCCTTACCTGGATACATGAAACCTTTCTTATTGAGTGGAGCCCATCCTCTGAGGAGGAACCTTCAATCCTAGTCCAAAGGGACTTCATCACTGTCCTTGTTCTTGTCCTGAAGAGGTTGTTGTGCCTCTTTGTGAGTGCCACTCTTGAACTTGTAAAGACAAGGAGGTTAGCTTGTCAAGGTTATCACTAGCCATCGCATTAGCATAACAATGTATAGTAGAACTTTACACTTGATCTGCGCAATCTACATAGCTCTTGTGACCAAGCTCTTGCTTGCCTCTAGTTGAAGCTATCGCTTCTCCCTCAGTTCCCTTTGACTGCGACCATTTGTTGCATCCCTAGTCCTTGATCCCTTAGTAGAGGTTGTTGGTCTCTTCATACAGTAAGTATCACCCTTGAGCCCTGGTAACGAGACTTGCGTCTACATAACAGGTGGATGTACATGTCAGGCAGGTAGTCTGGGTGGTAAGGGACATTGAGTTCAATAGTCAAAGTGGACATAGCAAGTGTGGTGATTTTGTTGGGAAGTGAGTTAGGTGTCACTTATATCCTCAAGAATTGTGGCAGAGTCCCCATTTAGTATGGGAGTATGACAGGAGTCTATTTCATATGGTCAAAGGAGCAAGGGAATTTTCCCAAGCTCATTCCAGGAAAAGAAAAAGAGAGGTACCAGGCCCCCTTCACCTGCTCAGTACCAAGGGAAAGAAAAACTTTATTCTATATATAATGGAGTGTGGTTTGGGGCCTCCATTGTTGGTTGGCTTAGGAAGGGGGATCGGTGGCATTGTTGGTGTTGAGTAGTGGCACATGCCACAGTGGGTTAGGGGTGGTGGGTGTGTTGTTGGGCACAGGCCATCCTATGGGCAGCAGCGCATTTCCTTCATTGTCTCTCTTGTTAGCCCATTGATTGTCACTAGGTGACCATCCAGCAGGGTCCATACAGACCAATCCTCTGAGGCAAATTCATTGAGGCCAGAAGAGGGACAGTGTCCATTTGTTCTGGTGACTCTTGAACCCAAGGGTTATGCCACCCTTGCTGGCCATCCACATTTTAGCCTAGTGGAGAAGGGCAAAGATTGCTCCAAAGAGCAGAACTAGTAGGGCAAGAATGAAGTTGTAGATGTTGTTGACCATGTTTTGGAATGTGGGTGGGGGTGTATGACTAGTTAGAGAGAATTCTCTGTCGGAAATGCCTTTGGATGAGTTTTCTTATAGGCATGCAAGAGGGTTCATGTGTGAGAGAGATGTGATTCTGGTTCCCAAGTGTTTTCAGCAGTGGAGTATCCTTTCCATGAGATGAGATATTGGTGGTGTCCTTTGGTTCCACAGTGGCCTAGAGTAGCTTCGACTTTGTATTCCTCTTCTTCACTAACAAGGTCTGGTGGTGGGTTTAGGAAATTTGGGCCATGTTCTGTGGTTTCCACAAATGGGGTGAGAAGGGAGGCATGGAAGACATCATGAATCTTCCATTGTTTCAGTAAGTGGAGTTTGTATGTTATGGATGACACTGCTTGTTCAATTTCAAATGGTCCCTTATGTCATGGAGCAAGTTTCTTTGTGGGATATCTGAGTTTCAAGTGCCAAGAGTCTAACCAGACCTTGTCACCTTTCTTGAAGGGTTTGGATCTGGTGCTGATATGTTCTTTAACCATGTGTGTGGCCTTTTCATGTGCAGCCTGTGCTTTTTTCCTAGCATTTTCTAGAAGTGTGAGCCATTGATCAATGGTAGGGACAAATGTTTTGCCAAGTGCCAGGTAGGAATGGGGTTCGTAGCCCATCATGAGAGAGAATGGAGATTGACTGGTGACCAAGTGTACTGCTGAGTTGTGGGAATATTCTGCCATAGGAAGGAGTGATGCCCATTTGGTGGGCTGTCCTTTGCAGAAGATGCACAAGTACATTTTGTTACAATTTGCCCCCAGGACTCTAATGGGACACACTTCAACCAATGGCAACTGGAACCGGACATACAGGACAACACATACTTGCTCTATGTAGAGCAATGGAGGAGCAACGACATTACAGATCTACTGGAGACAGAAGCAGCAGGACTACACAAGGAGGATGACGGACTCCTGGACTACTGTCCTATGGGATACGGGATCTCTACTAATCACCCAGACTCCCTACTTTCCAATCCAGATCTATGGATTGATCCCACTTTGGCAAGATGTCGCACATATTAGGAGGGCCTGGGAACCATACCTTGGCATGGGTACCTTGGCAGATGCCACCATCAACTACAGACGCCACTGATGCGCCACCGCTCCACTATTTCATATATCTATTTCATATGCTGAGTTTCATTCCATTTCCAACTCCCTTTTTGGCTTCACTACTTCTATTTATATTTCTCACTCAGTCAGCTCATTCTATTTATTTTCAATTCCCTATTTAGACAGGACACCCCAGGGATTCCCCAGGGATTCCCCTATGCCTACTTTCCTCTTACGGACGTTTACCTCTCCTAAAGTGTTCTCTCGCATGCTTTGTACTCCAACCCTACATAGTATTTATAGTGCCCATTTTGTACCCTGTAACCTTAAGTTAGTTCTATGCAATCTTACGTGGTGACTATACGACTGCCTTGGGAAAGCTTCGCGCTTTAGACGAGACCCTTCTGCTCCTCAAACCTTTGCTTCTCCTTGATCCCTTACCCAGATACTTCAGAGCCTCATCAAGTGGAGCCTATCTGTGACATATGATCTATCACCACATTTCCCTTGTCTCACAGTCGCTGCATCTCCTCATGAGTACTACCCGTGCCAGTACAAGGAGGTTAGTCTCTTGAGGTTGTTGTTAGCCATCACATTAGCGTAACACATTTCTAGTTCTTGGTTTATGCATTCCATTTCACCATTGGTGGTAGGCTGTGGATAGGGCAAGGTCGTATTTGAGGAGATGGGCAAGTTCCTAGGCAAAGGCAGATGCAAATTGTGGGCCTCAATCTGAGATGCATTTGTTATGGAGGCTGTTATGCAGATGCAAGTCTAGTAACCAAGGGATCTTCAAGGCTGATACTCACAAAGAGACCAACAACCTGAAAGGGAGATCAAGACTCAAGGATGAGACCAAAGTCTCAGATGATGGTGACTGAGGGAGAAGTGAAGCTTCGACTAAGGGCAAGTGGGAGCTTGGTCACAAGAGCTACATAAATTGTGCAGATCAAGTGTAAGGTTCTAGTGTACAGGGCAGTGAGGTTTAAGTAGTATTGTGACTACTATAATGAGAACAATGGCAGTTGGGAACACTAGATCATTGTGAGAGAAATGATCAGGAGAAGCTGTCCATGATGGAGATGAAATGCAGAACAAAAGAGTGATCATATGGTCAGGAATGGTTATCTTGCAGTGGCAGTAGAAAAGAGCAGAAGATGAACACCACTAAAAGAAGGAAAAGGATGACCATATAGTCAGGAACGATACCTTGTGACAGCTGTAGCGAAGAGCAGAAGTTGAACATCACTAGGGAAACACAAGTGGAACAATAGTAAGTGGAGGACAAAGAAGGATAAGGACAGACAAGTATACATTGTACTGATGTAGTCCCAGAAGGACTTCTATGTCATAGTGGATGAGGAGAAGTACAAGATTAGATGAAAGAAAGAAAATTGTAACATTACCCCCATTGTACCTTTGAAGCACACTTCCGAAGTTAATCATCAACGTCGTTGTAGTCATCTGGCATACTTGGGTTAGGGAGCTCCATATGTGGACAGTTGTCGAAGACATGACCAGGTTGATCACAATGGGCACACCATCGGTTAGGGCAGTGGTGTTCATTGTGTTCCCAATGCCAGCAAAAGTGACATTGTATAGTAAGGCAATCCTGGTGAAGATGTCCAGGTGTGGGTTCCTCACAGATGGGACATTAATAGAATAGGCAGTCCTCTTGATAGTGACCAGTCTTGTGACAAGTGGAACACTCAGTGTCCTCAGAGGCGGGGATGTAGGCGATGGTTGCAGGGAGGACCTGACCAGGGGAGTCAATGATGGTCCTGCCATTGATGTATCTAAGAAAGGACTGGATGTGATCTGCATGAGGAATGTTAATGGGACTGGAGGGTTGCGTAGAGGAAGGAGATAGTTTATAATCCTGAGGAGGGATAGGAAGTGGTCTAGGGAAATCAATCGCAGGGAGCTATAAGAGGTAGTGTGCTTGTTGGTCCTAGGTCATGGAGATGTATACTTGACGAAAGATTGGATGCAGATCATCAGGAGACAGTTGGTTGACAAGATGAGCAAAGTTGGTGACATGGAGAGCATGCAGGGTTTGTTGAATGACGGAGTGGATGGAATGATGGAGTGGGGTGGTGAAGGCTACAGGGAGGTCATCAGGGACAGAAAGCATGTGGTAACATTGAAGGGAGAGGGTGGAATGAAGGATGTATAGTAGATGGGAAAACAATGGGTTATTTCTGAAGTCAGGGAGACGTTCAATGGTGAAAGTAAGATGAGTCTTGGTAAAAACGTACAAGTAAAGTTGGAGGGCAAAGACAAAAGGTAAGTACTGAGGGTAAACCCTTCATCCCAAGATGGGAGAGGGGGAGCATGAGGGGACAGAAGATAAGGTAATGGACATGGTTAGTTTTTGAAACGCAGGTGGTAAAGGAAGCTTAGTAGGATGAACATGGGACAGCAGAGGACAAAGAGAATAATGCAGACAACAATAAGTTTGATCAGGTTATAAACAATGTTTCCAGGGTAAATTCTGGCAATGGGCATGTGTTACGCTAACACAATGGCTAACAATAACCTTGAGAAGCTAACCTCCTTGTCTTCCAGGCTCGGGGGTGGTACTCACAAAGAGATGCAACAACCTCTACTGTGTAAGAGCAAGGGAACGATAATGGATCAATATACTGTCCTTCTCTAAGGACTTGCATTGGTTGAACAATAACAGGGGTTCCACATATCTCGGTAAGGGATTGGGAACAGAGATAGGGTTCAACAAGTAAGGGTCTCACCTGAGCTAAGGCTCCCAAGGTGATCACTAGTCACCACATAAGATTGTGTAGAACTAACTTAGAGTTACAGGGTATGTATGGGCATCTTTATATAGGTGGATCATGAGGTACGTGAGAGCATACCTTAGGAGGGATAAATGTCCATATAAGGATAAAGGGGATAGACATAGAGTTGCATGGCATAAAGCAAACTAGAGTGGCAATGAATAGCAATAAGAGTAGAAGAGATATAAATAGAGATGAAACTCAGCAATATGAAATAGTGGAGCATCAGTGGTGTCTGCAGTGATGGTGGCATATCAGTGGTGTCCACAGTGATGGTGGTATCTGATGGTGGCACCTGCCAAGGTACCATGCCAAGGCACCATTCCCATGTCTCCTCTAGGCAGTCCTATGGCATGAGAGTGTTGGATTGATCCAGAGGTCTGGATTGGGCAGGAGCAAATCTGGGCGGTTAATCACCAGAGAGTAGTCCATAGGGAAGTAGTCCAGTAGCCTGTTGCTCTCTTGGTAGAGCAAAGTGACTTGCACTTCTAGCATCTGTGTCATCTCTTTATCCCATACTTCCTCCTGAGTGAGAAAGGTTGAATTGAAGTCATCTGGTCCCGGTTGCCATTGTGAAGTAGTACCCATGGCTGAGGGTTAAATTGTAACAGCATGTGACTATGCACCAAATGAATCGTTCAATTGACAAGATACTCATGGAGAGACTGTTGAGTTGAAGGAACTATCAATATTTGTCATGGTAGTGACAATAGTCAAGTTTGCAGAATGACCAATGGATATGGGCATGGGGAACTTCAGAATTAGAGAATGGGGTTGAGGATGTCATGATCTATAAGGGCTAGAGGGTATGAGCATCTTTATACTCTTTAAGAACAAGGGGGGCATGGTGGAGATTAAGTTTGGGTTCCCAGGTATTTTTGGAAGAGGGATAACCTTTCCATGTAGTTAGGTACCGTCATCACGTTCTGGTGTCTTTATGCAAAATAATCTGATCAACTTTGTATTCTTCTTCAGAGTTAATAATATCTGGTGGAGGTCAGGTGAAGTTAGGACCATGAGTTTTGGTTTCTTGATAGGGAGAAAGCAGGGAGGCATGGAAAATGTCATGGAACTTCCAGGATGGGGGAAGATGAAGGCAATAAATGAGAGGAGATAGGACTTGGAAGATTTTGAATGGGCCATGGTATTTGGGAGCTAGTTTTTGGTGTGGGTATCGGAGGCAGAGGTTGGTTGCTTCCAACCACACTTTTGATCTGACTTTGAAGGGTTTGAAACATTGGGTGGAGTGTTCCATCATGGTATGACAAGCAGTGTCATGAGAAGTGAGGGCTTCTTTTTGGGCTTCCTTCAGGGTGGAGAGATGGGTTTCTAAGGCAGTGAAAAAGGTTTTTCCTGAAGGAGGATAGGAATGCAGTTCATATCCTAGGATTAAAGAGAAAGGGGATACTTTGGTGGAGCTATGGGGGATAGAGTTGTGATGGAATTCTGCAGTGGTCAGGAGGTCAATTCACTTCTGGGGGTTATTGGCACAGAAGATTCATAGATATGTTTCAATTTCTTGGTTGGTTGGTTCAGTCTGTCCATCAGACTGAGGATGGTAGGCAGTGGAGAGTCAGATGTCATAGTTTAATAGTCTGGCAAGTTCCAAGGCAAAGACTAAGGTGAATTGGGGACCTCTATCAGAGATAATGGTGTTGTGGAGGCCAAATTGGCAGAAGACATTGTCAAGGAAAAGTTGGGTGATGCCTACCGCATTGATGGTCTTAGAACAAGGGACAAGAATCATCCCCTTACTAAGTCCATGGTCTACCATGACCATGAGAGAATCATGTCCCTTAGAGATGGGAAGATCAGTGATGAGATTCACTGAGAGTTGCTTGAAGGGGAGGGTTGTTGTAGAAGGGATAGACAACAGGGGTGGAATGGTGGGGTGAGTGTTGACCTTATTTTGTTGGCAGGTGGCACAGCCAGCAATAAAGTTGTGGATGAAGGACAAGAGGCCAGGCCACCAGAAGTCCTGTTCAACCAATGCTTGGGTGCAGAACTGGCTGGTATGGCCAGTGGTGGTGAAGAGTGGATCACATGGAGAATGGGTGAGCATTTGGTAGGGGAATGTATAGTTGATTCTTAAAGTAGAGGCAACCATCTTCAAAAGTCCAATTGGATAAGGCAGAATAGGGGGATGCCATCCTGAAGCACATTGAGGGCTTTGAGAACTAAGGGGTCAGAGGCAGAGGACAATTTTATTTTATCTGTGATGGCAAGGTTGAGGGCTTGGATAATGTGGGGGGTGGGACAAATGGCAGTGTCGAGGTTGTCATTGGAGGTGTTGATGTTGTCTTTTTGAGAGTGTGTGTCTGCCAGTCCCATCTGGGTTCCAGGGGTGACCTGCCATAGGATATCATAGTCCTGCATGAAGGCTATTACAATTCACCCATGGGACACTAACAGGACCACTTTCGACACATGGCAACCAAGACCAGATGTACAGGACAGGGCCTTTCTGTTATGCTAACGCGATGGCTAATGACAACCTCAAGAAACTAACCTCCTTGTACTCGCATGGGTGGTACTCATGAGGAGATGCAGTGACTGTGAGACAAGGGAAATGGGGTGACAGATTGTATATCTCTGTAGGCTCCACTCGATAGAAGGTCCCAAGTATCTGGGTTAGGGATCAAGGGGGAAGAGAAGGTTCAAGGAGCAAAGGTCTCACCTAAAGTGTGAAGCTTTCCCAAGGTGGTCGTATAGTCACCACGTAAGATTGTGTAGAACTAACTTAAGGTTACAGGGTACAAAATGGGTGTTATAAATACTATGTAGGGTTGGAGTACGAAGCATGTGAGAGAACACTTTAGGAGAGGTAAATGTCCGTAAGTAGAAAGAGGAGGAAAGGGAATCCCTGGGGTATCCCTGGGATGTCCCGTCTAAATAGGGAATTGGAAATAGATAGATCAAGCTGATGAAGCGAGGAATATAAATAGATGTGGTGAAGCCGGAAAGAGAAATAAAATGGGATGAAACTCAGCATATGAAATAGATATATGAAATAGTGGAGTGGTGGCGCATCAGTGGCATCCGCAGTTGATGGTGGCACCAGCCAAGGCACCTATGCCAAGGTACGGCTCTCATGCCCGACTAGAGTGGAATGGCGGAGTCTGGGAGTTGGGTTGATCCATAGATCTGGATCAGGTAAGAGGGAGTCAGGCTTGTTAGTGCTGATCCTGTATCCCAGGGGGAAGTAGTCCAGTAGTCCATTGTCCTCTTTGTGCAACATCGCTGCCTATGCCTCTAGTAATTTGTTGATGTCGTCTCCTCTCCATTGTTCCTTGTACATGAGGAATGCTTTGTCCTGTACGTCCGGTCTTGGTTGCCATGTGTCAAAAGTTGTCCTGTTAGTGTCCTGTGGGTAGATTGTAACACTTTCTCATGTACGAAGAACAATGGAGAGGAGACGACATCAACAAACTCTTAGAGGCACAGGCAGCTGCTCTGCACAAGGAGGATGATGGACTGCTGGACTATTTCCCACTGGGATACGGGATCAGTACCAATCGACTGGACTCCCTCTTACCCAATCCAGAGATCTGGATCGATCCAACTCCCAGACTCCGCCATGCCACTTTAGTCAGGTGTGGGAGCTGCACCTTGGCATAGGTGCCTTGGTAGGCGCCACCATCAACTGCAGACGCCACTGATGTGCCACCGCTCCACTATTTCATATGCTGAGTTTCATTCTATTTCATTTCCATTCCTTGCTTCATCAGCAAGTTCTATTTATATTTCTCACTTTATCAGCTTGTTCTATTTATTTCCAATTCCCTATTTAGATGGGACACCCTAGGGATACCCCAGGGATTCCCCTTTATTTACTTTCCTCTTACGGATGTTTACCTCTCCTAAAGCGTTCTCTCACACACTTCATACTCCAATCCCACATAGTATTTATAACACCCATTTCATACCCTGTAACCTTAAGTTAGTTCTATGCAATCTTACATGGTGACTATATGACCACCTTGGGAAAGCTTCGTGCTTTAGGCAAGACCCTTTGCTCCTTGAACCTTCTCTTCCCCTTGATCCCTTACCCAGATACTTGGGACCTTCTATTGAGTGGAGCCTATTTGAGATATACGATCTGTCACCCTGTTTCCCTTGTCTCATGGTTGCTGCGTCTTCTCATGAGTATTACCTGTGCATGTACAAGGAGGTTAGTTTCTTGAGGTTGTCATTAGCCATTGCATTAGTGTAACAAAGGCTGCCCAGTGGGCTTGTTGTTGAGAGAGTTTTTGAGGATCCTTGATAAAGGACAGATTCTTGTGGTTGGTAATAATCATGACATGGTGAGAGGTGCCCATGAGATATGGACACCATTCCTCAAGGGCTAGGATGACTGCCAAAAGTTCTCTGTTGTAGATATCATAGTTTCATTTGGCAGGGGCAAAGGTCTTGGAGAAATAAGAATAAGTGCAAGGGTGAAGTTGTCCATTGGCATCAGTTTGCATCAGGACTGTGCTAGTGGCTAGGAGAGGCATTGGTCATGAGGGTGAAAGGTTGGGTGACATCAGGGATCTGGAGAACCAGGGTTGAGGAGAAGACATCTTTCAGAGTGTCAAAGGCCAGTTGTTGGAGTGGTGTCCATGCCCATTGTTTATCTTTCCAAGTGAGGAGGTTAAGAGGGGCAATGGTGTTGGAGAAGTTGGGGATGAATTTGTGGTAGAAGTTGGCAAACCTGAGAAAAGAGCAAATCCCTTTGACCAAGGTGGGTGGTTTCCAATCTTTGATGGCAGTGAGTTTGACAGGATCCATTTCAACTTTTCCATGACCAATGATAAGACCAAGGAATTCCATTCACCGGGTGTCAAATGTGCATTTCAAGAGCTTTAGGGACAGTTGGTGCTCATGAAGTCTTTGAAGGACAAGGCAAGTGCATTGGTGGTGAAGTTCGAGGTTGTTCTTAGTGTGTATGCCCACGTCATCCATGTAAATGTTTAACCACTTCTGTGAGATGTAGTCGGTGAAGATGTGGTTCATGAAAGCTTGGAATGTTGGGGGAGCATTGTTAAAGCTGAAGAACATGACAGTAAGTTCAAAGAGACCAAGCGGAGTAATAAATGCAGCTTTCCATTGATCCTCTTCTCACAACTGGATATTGTTATATCCCCATTGGATGTCAAACTTGGTAAACCAAGTTGATTCCTTCATATCATTGATGAGTTCTGAAATGATAGGGAGAGGGTAAGTGTTACGGATGGTGTGCAAGTTAAGGTAGTGATAGTCCTGGCAGGGGTAAAGGGTCCATTCTTCTTTGGTAAGAAGAAGAATGGTGATGCCTAAGAAGATTTGGATGGGATAATGCGACTGGTCTTGAGATGTTCTTTGACGAATGCCTTGCAAGCTTCACGTTCTGCAGGATTTAAGTGGTAGATCTTGGCAATCTTAGGGATGAAGGTTGGGTTTAATTTGATGGTGTGGTCATAGGATCGGTGGGGTAGAAGTTGTGTTACAATTTTCATCCCTCATCACTACATCTTCTTCTTTTCCATCCCTTGTGATGTAGAAGTCCTACCAGGGATCTATCTCTACAATCAACCCTGCTCCTTCTTCCTTCTCCTTTACCCAGTGCTCACTATTGTTCCCATTGATTCCCCTTAGTGATGTTCAACTTCTGCTCTTTACTCTAGTCATCACAAGGTATTGTTCCTGACCTCATGGTCAGTCTCTTCCTTTCCCTTAGCAGTGTTCCATTTCCACTCTTCTCTACTGCCACCACAAGGCAACTGTTCCTGACCATATGGTCATTCTTTCATTCTGTGTTTCATCTTCATCATGGATAGCATTTCTCCTGACCATTTCTCTCACAACAGTCTAGTATCCTCTATATCCATTATTCCCAGTATGGTAGTCATACTGGTACTTAAACCTTGCTGCATGTACAGTAAAACCCCACACTTGATCTGCACAATCTATGTAGCTCTTGTGACCAAGCTCCTGCTTGTCTCTAATTGAAGCTATTGCTTCTCCCTCAGATCCTTAGTCCCTCAGTCGAAGCCCTTGCTTCTCCCTTAGTCCCCCAGTTAAAGCTCTCCTTCTCTCTTAGTCCTTTGAGGTTGTTGGTCTCTTCATGAGTATCACCCTTGAAGATCCCTTGGTTACAAGACTTGTGTCTACATAACAGTTTGTTGTGGGTGGCTTCAGCAAAGATGTCTGCATAGTCCTTGCACCATTCTGGAATTTCCTGGATTTTCTTGACTTGTTGTTGAGTGAGTTCCATAGAGATAGTGACCTTGTCGATGTGATGGGATACTGGGGTTTCATTCTGAGGGAGGTGCTCATGAAGAGACTCATCAATCTCAGAACCATACTGTTTCTCCCAAAGTCAAGTGATTTCATGGTCAGGGTCAAGTCTGAGGTACTGGAGAATGTGATGTGAGGGATTAGGGTCAATGTTGGTTGAGGTGGCCAGTGTAGAGGGTAGAGTAAGGGAAGCTAAGACAATCAATCTTGGGGTTTCATCAACAAAGCCAGGGCATTCCAAGGATGATTCAAGGTTTGCCAAGGCTTAGGACTAGGAGGGACAGTGTTTCAGTGTGGGTAGGGAAGATGATCTTGATCTGTGTAGACCATTTGATGGTTCCTTTGTGGTTGGGAGTGCCATCAATGTTATAGGCAGTTATGGGTTGAGATAGTTTACGAAGTGGGGTTTTAATCTGAGCAAGAAGTCCAATGTCAATAAAGTTGTTAGTGGCTCCAGAATCAAGGAGCGTGGTGGTGTCAATGATTTAATCATCATGTTCAAGCTTTAGTGGAAGTTGAAGCGTGGTTTTATTCACTTTGGCTCTTAATACATGGTGACTAATGGGGGAAGCAGACATCAAGGCAACTTCCCTAGTTAAAAATCCTGACTGACAATGTGATTGATCTTAACAGGTTCTTTTTCATACAGAGTTTCAGGGTTTAAAGGACTTCATCTTCTCCCTTTCCCTGTGTTTTAAGTTCATTGATGTAGGCTTCAATAGGAGAGAGGGTTTTAGGCTTGGGAACTGGGGACTGGGGTAGGAGTGGTGGTAATAGCTTGGGTAGTTCTGGTGGGTTGAGGATGTGGGGAGTTGTTGGAGTTGTTGGGGCATTGGG
>JBBPTR010000288.1:0-12594 GCA_038094255.1 Porphyrellus aff. niger
GCTATGAATGATATGCAGACACGTGTCGTCCTTGGAGGCGTGCCAGGGCTACCCGTGTGTGCGTGTGTGAGTATCCTCAAGGTACTGAAGACAGGGGCGGAGTTGGGGATTCGTTCGAAAACGTCCTTTGGTCGCAGCGATCCACGTTTTAACCCCATTTTCGATGCACTTGCGGTTTTGACATCGACGCGTGCCTGACTTGCGCGCGTGTCGTCATCCGAGTGGACGCGATGGCGTATCGTGGACTCGGATGCCATCTTTATCACAGGCGTCGGGTCGAATTTCTCCCCTTCACCGATTGCCGACTTGTCGGTGTGTGATCGACGTCGGTCAAACACGAAGGGGGCGGCGCAGACACGGCTGTCTCCATGTGGAGAGGTAAGTACCAAGGTCGCACCCACAACGTCAAAAAGTCTGTCAAAACTCACCCTGACCAAGTCCCGATATCGAGAACCTCGACCTCCGACTCGGTCCATCGCTCCACGTATCGAAACGGCACCCGAAGAAGGACGAAACGACGACCGCCGCAATCACGACTTCGTCGACCCCTACGCCGCCGGCGATCGGACGCACAACACGGACGCACGGACGCACGGCTGACGACGCGTCAGCAGCCCTCCGATACGTGATATCTGATTCTCCAACACGATTCGCATCCGCCCGAGGCGCGCGTGCGTTCGAACGTCATCCCAGTGTCCCGGTCCCCGCGATGATAGCCGAGATGAGTTCGTCTCGAGGTTCAGCCCACGTACGACGTACGACGCCCGTCACGTCCCTGCGTGCTATTGCGTGTCGTATCGACGCGTCAGAACCGTCCATTCACTTCCGTCGTCCAACCGACCACGCACACAAGGGGTTTGCCAACTGCTCTCTCACCACACGACCCTTGCTGCACGCACGTCCCACCTTCCTCCCGCGAAACGTCCGCAAAGTAGACGGGTCCAGGCTTCAGGGACGTCCTCCAGAAGATTCCCTCCCTTCACAGACCCTACTTCGGCGGGCATCGGAGGTGTTCCCTCGACTCCACGTTCCGTTCTTCCGCCTCGCGTTTGACTCGGTGGGGTTTTTGCCTTTTGCCTAGCGCGAGGCTCCCATGCCATCCGCGACCCGTCGTTACTGCGCGTCACACGCTGTCATCGTCGTCGTGGGTGTCTGCGCGTGGTCGATTCGGTGTCTGGCGTCCCAGGATCTGGTCTGCACCAAATCCGCTCAGGTTAACGATCGTGCGAGGGTGAGCGCCCGTTCTCGAGGTCACGACAATCGTCGCGTCGTACGCTCTCCCAAAAAAGAACGCCAGTGGACCCACCATCTCACAAATACGTAGTTGGCACCGGTAAAACATCGTCCCCCCCCTGTCAGAACCAAAGATCCGGCGGCCCCCGAGCCAACGTCGACATTTTCACCGTGAGCGCGATTCGTGATCACGCACAGGTACGATGACAAGTTGCCTGCCAACGTGCCACTGCTTTAGCCCGGGCGGCCACAGCTCGCCAACGCACCGCGTGGTCACGCAAGGTCTGCCTGTTGATGCTGAAGTCTAACTTTGATCCTTGGACGCCCCGATCACGCCGCATCATACGCACAGATGCGCGCATGGCACAGCCGTAGTACATTTTCACGGGGATCACCTAAAAAGTCAATGGTCCAGACTTCAGGGCCAGAGGATACGAATCAATTAAATGGTCAAAAAAAGTTCGCGGGTCAGACGCCTAGAGTCGAGTCGAGGATAAACAATATAGTCTGGCGTATCGGGCGAAAGTCGATGGTAACAAAGTCCGAGGCCCGCCGGATGGTGCAAGAAATTCCCCAACGTGCAGGATAGATGCCAGGACGTGTAGCGATTGCGCACCCCGGCCGGGCGACCCCAACGCATACACCGTCATCCCGAAAATTTCGTCACATAAGTAGTTTAGTCTACCCCGAGCGCTCGTTTACCAATCCAACCCACCTCACCCCGATGCCGACGAATACTCCCCAATAACGCACTTCGACACGCAACGGTCAATCTGACCCTGCAACATGACGTACGACCCACATCATGACGTTGGCTTCCGATCAATCGTCGATTCGACCTCAGGTTGGCACGAACGAAAAAAGGGGGTCACACCTAAAATACCCAGAAGTGCGGGACCAGAAGGGTGAGTGTGATGGGTGCAACGCGGCGAGGTAAAACGGATAAAGCGTCCGAAACGCGTCCCTAAGGATCAGGCGGCGATAACGATGACAATGCATCCAACGACGATGATGACGAACAAGAGGGTATATGTATACGTTCGCCCACACATGCGTGATCGCAGATCCCACGTGGAGGGACGGACAGCCCCACACGGAGGCATCTACAAAAAGTATTCTGGGAGCTAACACCATGTCAGAACATTCCTCGGGTCAATGAGTTTGAGGAAAAACGTGGATCCCCAAAGAGCCAGACATCATGTACCTACCTTGCCTCCTGCATTCTGTGCCGCTTGGTGACTTGGTCCATCCCGCTCGTTCTCCGGTGCAGCTTCGAACACGTTGAAGTACATGGTCCCATCTGGCCCCACTTCGAGAATACTTGCCGAATTCCCACAGCGATAACAGTAGTTGGGTGCGGACCATACCGTGGAGAGGTGCTTGTCGAAGAGGGACGAATAGCCTTCCATGCAGAGCTGGTGGGCGCGAAGGATGTGTGACATGTTGTTCGTCTCGAGGAATTTGTGGACGACGCCCGAACCAAAGGTGTATCCTGCGCCCCTATTTGGATGCATCGATAGAACGATAAGACACGCAGCAAGGTTATATCAGCATTCCGCACGTGAGGGGAGGAAGGGGAAGGGGAAGTGGTGTATGTGGAGCCTGGGCCACCCACACGCCTGCCCCTGCTGTGGAAGACCATACTGACCTAGGTGATATTGCAAAGTCTTCCTTCTCTGCATCTGGATCTGACCACACGAGATCGGCCATGGGACCTTCATGAGGTATCTCTGGCAAGCGAACGCATTCCCAAGCCATGAGGTGCAGGCCTCGAACAAGAAGCGACGGAAAGCGGACCTACCCCGAAACCGATCGACGACCTTGATCTGATCGACCGAGTGAATGGAAGGGGAAAGCCCTAACGAACAAGTTGTCTATCAAGGCCACCCTGGATGTACCTGAACAGCACATACCACCGTGGACACAAAATATCCGGTCATCGATCACGACAGAGAGGGTCAAGAAATCAAACATGTCTGTGAAATATGTCCAGACGTGCGACGAGCCGTATTTACGAACGCATTCGGTGTAGAAACCATATGTCTGCGGTGGGAGGTCAGGATGACGACGAGAGACGATTCGAAGATACATGCTTGGGTGACGGCCCTGGATTCGTGGTTGCCACGGATGAGTTGTACGCGATCAGGGTACCTTAGTTTGAGACACGTCAGAAGAGAGATGGTCTCGACGCTAAAGAGACCACGATCGACGTAGTCTCCTGGGAAAGTGTGAGTCACATTGAGCCACGCTGAGACAGGACTGACCGAGAAAGAGGTAGTTGGTATTGGGAGCATAACCGCCTATGCGGAATATCTCGATCAGATCGTAGAACTGGCTTGAGGACGACTGAGCGGTCGATGGAGACGCGACGACGGGGAAGGGCTCACCCATGGATGTCACCGACGACGGTGACGGGGGCGGATACGTGTACGACGTTGGACTCTCTCATGAGGACTTCCTTTGTTTTCTCGCATATCTCACGTAGGAGGGCCTCGTGTAGGAGCTGTTTTCGGAGGAGTTGTTCTATGCACGCGTCGAGGTCGAATGGAGCCATTTTGGTTGATTACGCTTCTGACAGTTCCCGGTCGCGACTGCACGGCTGTTTGTTTTTATTTGTACACCCGCTGACATACCGATCTGATCACACAAAAAAAAAAAAAAAAATTAATAAAAACATACCCTGGGTGGCACGCTGCACTGCTCGGCGGACTCAGGGCTCTCCAGATATCCCATATCTGTCGGTGCGTAAAAGTATGTCTGCTGGTACAGCATCTCGGTAAGTCACTTTTGTTATGTGTCCGTAGCACAGGGCAACCTGGGGCAAGGTTAAGTTTGCGACCACGACGCGCGTAGCACGGAAATTTTTATTTGCCAGGGCATCAGCAGTGCCTTGGCTCCGTCCTCGAGGCAGTCGCGTTGCAGCCCCCAGTCTTTGCTTGTCACAATCTCCCGGTCCCATGTGTCCCCACCTCGCGGAAGGAGGCAGAAGCCCGCTGACACTTGGCTGCGAACCAGTTGGCGTTTGGGGTGCTCTCCATGCTCCATCACCCACATGCGTTTTCGATACAAATGTCCCGGCAAGTTCTTGACATGGGTCTTCTTGGAAGACGCCGGATGCAATTGCAAAGCGGCACTTCGGATGTCGGACTTCGGAAAGGAACTTAACCCAAACTCCTGCAGGAGGGTCCGACGCAGAACTTTTGTCGCTCCCGAGATTACTTTGTTGAAGGCGATGGGAACCCCGTCTTCCTTCCTATCCCCGTCTGGTCCTTTTACAAATACATAAATTTTTACACGTTACGCGCATCGATTGGATGGAGACGAGATCGTGTGCGCCAAAAGACGAGCTCAGCGACGTACGCCGATGACGGACTCGGTTTGCCACCATGCGACCAGAAGGCTGCGATCGCGACACGGTCGCGGGAAAGTCATCGTTGGCAAAAGCCCGCTATACGTCTTGGGCGGCACCGAACGGACGAACAAAAATTTGGGACGTCACATCACACAGGCTTGACTCACCTACGCGCATGGGGTCTTGCATCGGGAGGCTGCGCGTACATGCCACGAATGGCGCAATCGAACATCTCGAGGGCACGCATCGATGCCAGGAACGGAGAGAGACGCAGCAAGACGTCTACTAAAAGCAGGATGGTCGGCGGCCGCGGGAGGCTAATCTGACATGATGGATGAGTGTCCATCGATCCCGAGTTGCTGGTACATCACCTGCCAGCGGAAAAAACAGTCCATCGCTGGATGCCTGTCACCGATGGGATGTGACGGACACGAGTCAGGGCCATGAAGTAATTCGGCTTGCCCAGCTGGCATATCCCGGCATTCCCTCGGTTATTGGCTGTGGTTGTCCGATAGCAGGACGCGTTCTCACGACAGCGAATCGTTGCTCGAGCCTAATGGGCGCCCGCGCTCGGGTGGGAGTGACCAAGCGGGGTCAGAGTTTGGCGGCCGAAAATTCTATTCTCTTCTTTTCCATAGGCTGTGCAGAGTGGAGTCACATCTGCATATTGGATCTTTCCGCTTAACGTTAGATGAAAGGAGCGTGCTTCAAGTTGAAGGAGATTTTGAAGGCCCCCATATCGAGATGCCGTATGGGGTGCATCATACGCAGATTTAAAGTGCTTGATATATCGTTGTTACGGTACCAGGGACGATCCCTTCTCGATCTCGAAAGTCAAGTTTCAGGTACTACTCTCCCACCCAGCCGAACTTGGACTAGTTTAGCCAATTGTGCGTCTCCGCCAGATCTCTCCTTTGAATTTTTTTTTCCTCCTTCTTTGACGGCATGGCTTAGTGTGCGTGTGTGAGAGAGCAGGCGCGTGTTTGTGCGTTGCTGTTCTGTTGAGCATCGAAAGTGCCGAGATCTCGTCCATCTCGGTCACCGCATCTTCGTACGGAGAACTTGTCCAATTGGAGTCTTCTCAAGTTCTCCCCGGCCAATCTCACTCCATTGACATCTCCAACGCCATCGTCGAACCGAATCAGACGCGTCCCTGGCCCATGCCGTCGCACTGTTCCAGATCTCTCCACGCTTCGCCCCGTGTCCGCTATCGCTCCCGTGCCCTCCGATTTCACGATGACTACCCGGAATGATGTGGGCGTGCACTCCATCCCGGTCTTACCGTACTCTCCCAAAGGTAATGATTTAGTAACACCTCCCTTCATTAAGGTACGTTGCTAAGACATGCTATGGCAGGCGACGCCCGTCCTATTACAACTGTTTCGTATATAACCTTCCCTCCTCCGAGGCTTGTCCTCTTGTAGTCCAGTCCCCGTTCCCTCCGTCTCCTCCAATGCAGTACAACCATTATTCTTCCTCTCCTCATCAGGTCCTTCCTGCCACCCACCCCTCCCAGTCTCCTGACGAGTATCCTCAGTCCTATCCGGATCCGTCTCATCCTCCCTCCATGTCATACGCCACCGTCACTCCCGCCACTCATCTGCCCGCCGGTTCCATCTGTGCGTCATTTGGTGTCATTCGCTTTTATTTCGCTCATACCCAGTTTTTCCGCAGCCCACCAGAACATCCCCACCCAGTACCAGTACTCACCCTACGGCACGCAGAGCTCCGCAGACGACCATCGCCCGTATTATGCCACCTCCTCTCAGGCAGCCGCCATCGAGCATTACTCTACCCCCAGTTCGCCGGGGAGCTCTTACGCGACGCCCAGCCCACCTGGTCACCTAAGCACGCAAGCACCTCGACACCATTCTCATCTCCCTCACCAACAGCAGCAGCAGTTCATCCCTACTCCTACTCAAACGTACCAGGTTGTTTCGTCTGGAGGATCTGCAACCCCTTCGTCACGCTCTCGGGGGACCGTCGAACCCTATTATCACATGTCCCCGAATCCGCAGCACGTCGTGCACGCTCCCCCAACGTCGACGACACATGGCACGGGCGGCAGAAGCAGTACCACGCACGGTTCCGGGTCCCCTCATTCTCATCACGCCCATGCCCACGCCCACACTCACACCAGCACGATCGTCGTTGCCGCCGGCGAACGCTACCCGTGTGACCTCTGCGATCGCTCCTTTACGCGCCTGCACGACCGCCGACGACACTACGAAACCGTGCACGCCACATCACCAGTATTGCACAAGTGCCGGTTCTGTCGGAAAGACTTCAGCCGTGCGGACTCACTCAAACGCCACGTCGACAACGGATGTGATGAAATGCCTCGATAGAGTTTTTTCTTCTTTTTTCCCAGGTCCCAATTTCTTATCGTCTTGGTGTCTTGGGTTCGGAACCTTGGAAACGTGGAGCAGGGACTAGGTTCCGGCTCGGAGGGTGTTTTTGAAACGTGGCATCTGGACTCGAGTAACTCCTCTCCTCCCTTCTTCCACCTCGGACGTGATCCTCCGCGAGTCTTCGTTATTCATCTAGAATCCACGTGCATGAGAGGGACTAAGGGAGGGGAAAGGGAGGTTTGGAATAGCCTGAGCTTGTCCCCTCCCTTTGCTGGCGCGCTTGGTATTAGGGTTGGCGATGATTTTTTTGTCATTGGCCGCGCTCTCGATCGTATTTGCATGTACCTCTCCGCCCCGTGGGCCGACACCGTTGCATATAAGTATATTTAGGCTCCAGTACATAAATATAACGCTTTCACCTAATCCGCTAACCCCCTTCACGCGTCTCGCTTCGCTCGTTCCTTTCAATCGTTTTTTGGTTAGTCCAAGAAATCGTGCCATGCAGGCACACAAACATCGGTTCCCCACCTTGCCAGACTCAAGATGGCCTACACGTGTCCAGGAGGAATTCGAGAAACAACAGAAAATGGCGCATTTCGAAATTGTCTTACGCCCTCTTCCATATGGATAGTAGGAACTATGCCGGAAGGATCATCGTCACGCGTCCAGCGCCCTTCCAGCGTTTTTTACTAGCGAGGGAACCTTCCCCGCGGTCTTCGTCCCTTATGTACATACGTGTGGATATGCTTTTTATGTTGTGGGACGATCACTGGCAAGCGGACATATATCTCGCGTGATTCCGAGTCCGCATTCTCATTCCTGAGATTTCTCGTTCATTCCTCGTCACGCGCGCCTCTTTTTCAATTGCGCCTCGTTTCTCCGGCCGGGTCCGCCACGCCCATTCGTCTGACATCGATAATGATCATCATGTCATAAATATAGCGTTTACCTCGACGCCTTTCCTTTTGTTTCTGTGGCCTCGTTTTTCGCTTTTTTCTCCGCAGAAACGCTCTTAGAGAGCTTTTGTCCGCACCTCTTACGAAACCACGTCAGACGGGAAGTTCCATCAGCCTGACACACGGTCGCATATGATACCACTGGCCGTGACCCCAGTCGCAGCTCCAGTTGGTGACCCGCTGTGCCGCGCAAGCGAAGGGACACGTGGTACAAAGCCGTGATAAGGAAAATTAAACGGGAGATGCTCACAACCACATGACGAGGGCCAGACGGTATTCTGTAACTATATACATCGCCTCGATACGCGACGTGCGGGGTGACGATGACGGCTATTATCACGTAAACGGGCCCATCGATTCAGTCCTGTCCGAAAGAGCGGACGAGCGTGTCTTGATGCTTGAGAGAGGAGTGGGTACCAAGCGCGGGTGATGCCGAAGAGATCAAAGGGAAGAAACGCTTTGCGTTTTATTTCACGTCTCAGAATGGTCGTACGTCGTTCGCTTGGAGTTCGCTCGCAAGCGCGAGCCGATGTCAACGTGGGGGCCGAACAAACAGAATGGGCTGTGTCGCTGCTGAGTGTCCGTTGCGACATGCTGCGGCGCATACCGGGAGATTCTTGTATGCAACGTGCCGGCGTCGTCCACAGAAATCCATATCCTTCGTTCCTGTATTTTTTGAGCAAACCCTGATCAAGATGTCCTCGGCGGTGGAATGGAACTGATGAGACATGGTCGCTGACAGAGCCAGCCCACAGTCGTGATGATATGGCTGTCCTTGACTCGGGGAACACGGACCGAGAAAACGTGGAATGGTATCTGCATCCTTGATTGCACGGCAGAGGGAAGGGGGAGAAGTAAGAAGGAAGACGCGATCGCCAAAGTGCCATTCAAAAGTGACGTTTGGCATCCTCGACGACCATCTCCTAAAACCCTGGGGTAGATCAATGGCGACGCCACCCCCTAGAAACCGCGTTCTCTTTGTCCGCCGCAGAGGGGAAGGAAGGGACGCAAAAGAAGCGGCAAACGTGTCCGGGCGAGAAAAAGAGTACTGGACGGCCAAAATATCGCCAACGGGATCGACCAGCGCTTTCAACGCAACTTCCACTTCCCCTCTACTGCCTCCTAGCACGCTCATTTTGTTGCATGCGCGTAATCGGCGACCGTTCACGCTGTTATTCTGGTCCCGAGTTGATTTGGCCACTGATACATTTTTGTGGCTTGGATACCTCCACTGATCACCTCCGCAGTAGGACCGAGAGAACCATGGAACCTGAGGAACCTGGCCGCTGTGGCTTTGGCCACCGGTACATTAACCGCAGCGTGGTGAATAGGCATGGGTACATATGGGAAAGGGTGAAGGGAATGCATGCCTCAAGGCCACAGGTTGGATCCTCACCACATCGACGCTGTTGCGCCCTAACCACAGATCCGCATTGTCTGCCAATCCGTGTCAGACGCATGATCCTGAAACGTGTACCCACTTTAGCCAGATTAACACCAAGCGCACGAACAGGTTTGATTTGCTATCCTTGCTTAGCCTAGCAGTGTTGATGGGATGTCCTCGGAATGCGAAGAAGGGTAATCATTTTTTCTACCTTGAAAAAAGATTATGCCTAGCGGATCTGCCAATCGTCTCGCTGATAACACCATTAGGAAGGCGATAAAGGTCGTTCCAACGTTTCCCATCTGATTTTCAAAAAAAGATAACTACCGCGAATGGAACCGTTGCGGACCTCGCTCGTGACAGGGTACGTGACAAGTGACGCGAAAGGGATGGCCTTGTTGCCATTCTGGCGAAGGCGGTGCCCGCCCAATCTAAGCCTGGGATGAGCGATTGGAACAAGAAGGCCGCAAAAGCAATGCATGTCGGTTAATTGTTATGTTTTCTAGTTTCTTTTCTTTTTCAAAGTTCTTCAGAGGCCGTGTTGCGAACCATCATACTCGCTACTGTTAAGGTATCAGTCGGTACGGAATCGGACCGGCAATACGAGCAGAACCACACCCCATGATCCGCCTCATTCGGCAAATCGTCCTGTCAAGGTAAGGAGATGATCAGGAATTAGATTACAGACAAGATCCCGGGATGCAACAAAGTTCGAAACCATACAGTGTATTGAATTACTCTTCATCTTCAGAACCCCTCTCGTCCTCACTTGGAGCACTTTCGTTCCCTTGGTCAGCAAGTCCCTCAATTTCGATAGCTCCATTATCGTCGCCGGTTTCTTTATCCTCACTTTCGTCCGATCGTATCTTATTCAATTTGGCGATAACTTTGTCGGCTCTATTGAATATGCCTCCGGTCGGAGCACCACACGCCAGGCACTTGGGGTTCTTTGCGTAGCGCTTGATCGCACAGGATGAGCAATAATAATGGCCACATCGAGTGACCACCGGCTCTGTGTATGGTTTGCGACAAATGAGGCAAGCAAAAGGAATGTCCTCGTCCGAGTCTGAATCGGAAACATCTTCCACTCGACTTTTGGGGTTCTCAGCTAATTTATCAAGTTGCCACCCTGCAAGGTCTGAGAACGCCGGGTTCAGAAAACACTGCCCCGAATGACCTATTGTACTCACAGGTGCCACGATCATGCAAGAATTTGCAAGTATCTCCAAAGCCGCAGTAGCCGGTCTCTGCGTGTAAGCGATGTATATGTCAGTCAGATCTGTGGTTGTGATAATAAACGCAGTCAAAACGTACCTTTGTAATCCTTACACACGTCGGGTTGGTAATCAACGATGGTGACCGTCCGAATCGTATTCGTACTCCTCTGAGGACCGATCCGCATTGCCTTGGGAATTTCCTTGTCTTTCTTCAGGTGACTGCGGTACGCTTTTTGACCCTTGTACACCCCGTCTGGAGCTTCTTCCTCCTCCTCTCCACGCTCCTCGGCCTCTTTGCGACGTCGCTTCGCAAGGACCTCCTCAATCTCGTCACCGGCGATAATGTCGAGCACAGTGTTTATGTGGGAACCTGCTGCCGTCCATTTGACGTCTGGTCCTTCTCGAATGGATTCGTCGTCGTCTATATCGTTCCCTGCCCGCTGAGCAGCCGTCCGTTTCGTCCCCGCGCTCAGCAAGTTCGTGGCCGCTTTGCGCATGGGAAGGACGACTTCGGACGTGGTGCTGGTACGCGTAGGCGCGTAGGCGCTAGAGGACGTGGCAAGCGATCCGGGTGATCCAGATCGTCGTCTGGAGGTCGTCGGCCGTGATTTTCCCTTCTTGAAAAACGGTACGTTGACCTCGTCTGTGGTCGACATGGCGGTGAGCAAATAACGAGCTATTGTTCACCGAACGAATCCAACAGCCACCAATGAGGTCCTGTTAGCTTAGTCATCACGTGGGGAATCACTCGCTTCGTCATCACCGTGCAATACCCATTATCGACTATGTAAACTTGCTACTGTGCTCTCTGGCAACTTATCTGTGGAAGGGGGGCGGATGGTTGTGCTAAACAGGTCAAGCTTAAAGTGGCACGTCAGTGGAAGTAACTATTAATTATTATCATTGCCTCGATTTGGCCGTTCATGTTCCTCCTAACGCCATGCGTGGAGTGCGCGGCACCTGGCCCAAGGGATTGGTCTTGACAGCGAGCACGAGTCGCATGCGGAACATCTTGCAATGTAAGAAATTTTTTGTTTCCGACGGCCCGACACGACGACGGGGGTTACATGGCGAAGACAGTGGAAACTGGTCGAGCAGCTTCTTTATCAAGACCGTTACGATACCTCCGAATGCCGTGAGGAGACAGTTCGAATATGAATTCGATATGGGTACGGTTCAAGATATTTATGGAAGGGGAAGATCGCGCGGGGATATCCACACCCTTCCAAAGCGGACGAACGACGATTCCAGGCGTCAACTTACCGTCCGCCCCACTGTATTGGTTTGGTTTGGTGCTCTCTAACCCTCTGTTATGATCCGACCTCTTTGTTCCATTTTTCTTGGAAAAGACGCATGTGATAAGAAGTATAGGAATCAGAGTCTCATTGCAACTTCATCAATCAATCACGCCGAAGCGTCCCGGGACCCGTCCAATAGACAAGGTGTGCGGGGTCGCCATACGGATACGAAACCGCTCCGAGATCCGCCACTGAAAAAGCACTATATCGCCCGCAGGCGAGATTAACCTTGACAGAGGTTGAAAGAGTAACGGGCGTTTCGGAAAGCATTTTTTCTTGGTCAGTACTGACCCTCAGTGGATGCTGTAATCGCCATGTATTAATAATGTGAGATAAAAGTGACACCAGGTTCATCGTTTCCCTGATCATGGAAATAAATTCCGTTCCCAATGCATCCGATCATCGGGCGCTGCTGGTGGATTTATAGTTACAATATTCCCGATCCGAAGAGGCGTTCATAGTACGTACGTTATGGAGATTATAATGCAGACACTGTCCGTCGGAAAGATCACAAGTAACACACACCGCAGGGATGCATAAAGAAGATCAAACGATCGGAGTTAACATCCCCGGAAAGTCTGGGCGAGCCGGCGTTCACATATGGGAAGAACGGTCCTAGACAGAATATCCGCAGAGTTCGGCGGCTGTGTCGGAGAGAGGTCGGCTCTCTACTTGTGTAAACACTGCGCAGCGCCTACATGATATTGCTTGCTTTGCTATGCACAAAAGCTCCGCAGTGATCAGAATTCTGATAGGTAAACGAGCCAGTCAACAGAAGGATCGCGAATTCACGAGGCACGCGC
>JBBPTR010000290.1:0-17604 GCA_038094255.1 Porphyrellus aff. niger
CTGCGACCACTGCAAAGTGTGACTGGATAACTTGATGAACATCGGAACTGACATCAGGAAGTTCTTCCCACCGCTTCAATCGCAAGGTTGTGTAACAAAGCAAGCTGGCGTTGGGAAGCAAGTCGTTGGAACGCAATTGATTTGAAAGCCGGGGTCGCTGGCATGAGAACGAACTCCGAGTCGGAGGCTGCGTCCGGGGATAACTACCTCCGGCAGCCACCTGAGATCCCAGAAATTTCATAATAACTCCAGGTTCGGCGGCTTCACCCAATCAAGTGTGTATGAAGGATCTGTGAGGTCCCCGGGACTACACCTCGGACCATTGAGATCAACTATTTGGGGGATTCGGCAATTATCACAGGACACGGGCGTGCACAGATTTGCTACCATCGACATCGCCACATCAAGTAATTCAATTAAAAATTATGTTGGCTGTGATGGCCCCAAGGTAACCGGAACTAGGCAGCCTCGCCTGCAGCGCTCGCACGGACCGAGCAACTTCGTTACAAAGTGCATCACGCAGGTACGCGCAGCACTGCGTGCCCTATACCATATGGCCCAACTCATCGCAAGTAGGTGTAGGAAGCTTTCAACGTTTATTACGAGACGTCGTGGAACCTCACAGCGCCCGCTTTGACGGATAGGCACTCCAGTAACCTGTGCAGAGTCGGGGCAGCCTTCACGGTTTCGGCTGCACCCAAGAGATGGCCTGCATGAAGCTATGCCGGGCGCTACATAACTACCTAGCCGGGTGTAAGTAGCCGTTGGACAGGGGACGGACTGAGGGCGAGGCCACGGGCAGACCGCTACTGGCTGGCGGTGAGGGCACTCTACACGACTGACAGACTATGGAACGCTGACTAGGCTCTAGCCGCTGCGTCGGGACCCCAGCCACCACTGACACTGACCCGCTGAGTCCCACCGGTACACCGTGCAGATGAGGATTGGCGAATCCCGTGAACTCCAATCAACCCAACATCTGTGAAACAAAGTGACCATATGGACATGTAAATGATCAGTGACTGCTGGCCCACTCATTTGGAATGCAAGAAGACTCAGTTCGTGCCAGAAATGGAGGACAATCGACCAGAAGTAGGATCAAAGGGGGTATGATGAGCATTAATGGTGCTACTATTGGGAGGTGAGTGCACCTGAGTCAGTGCTGCATGCACATGTCAGCAACATCACCATGTACACTGTGTTACACAGGCTGGCACACTTGATTCACATCAATTGGACAGTCATCAAGGCATTGTCTGGTGCATGTTGTGGCCAAGTGATTGCAGCTGGCACTTCTCTGTGAGTTATCTTGAGAGGCCATGGAGGTTTTACATGTTGAGATACACTCAGTATGAGACAGAGTCTTTGACTGAGGTGCAGCAATGCATTGCAATAACCTTTTATCTATGTGATTAAGTAATCTGGATCTATCCATGTCTGTGTCCTTGTCCATTTACTACAAGACCATATGAAACATCTACAACACTCCCCCTTAAATGGAACAGAGTCCAAGTTTGAAAGTGCAATGTTTAGTGTTACACTAATGCAATGGCTAACAATAACCTCAAGAAGTTAACCTCCTTGTCTTCCAGGCTTGAGGGTGGTACTCATGAAAAGACACAACAACCTCTACTGTGTAAGAGCAAGGGGATGGTATAGGATTGATAACAGTTTTCCTCTGAAGATGCATTTGTTTGATTGAACAATAAAGAGGCTCCATGTATCCAGGTAAGGGATCAAGTGTTACGATTCTTTCCTTGTATCGCTATAGTCGCTAGTTCGACCCTCACTTAGGACATTATTTCTTTTCTTCTGCGATGACTCACCCACGTTCCATAGTATTCCATACCATTCCACTTGCTTTGTCATCACTTCCTTCCATCCGATTCCATCGCATTCCCTCGTATTCTATTGTCATCACTTTTAGTCATGCTTCGTCATTCGCTCAGTCATGCTTGGTCATGACTCATCATCTTGTTTTGTCATGGAATATTCTTTCAGATTCCATGACGTTCTTTAGCTAAGGTATATAAGCCTCGCCTCTCGCCTGTATATACCTTAGACTTGTTCTACTTGCACCTACCTTGCAATCCACTCGGTATCCCTCAAATGCTAGCCATGGTTAGCATCTCCCCTGCGAGTCTCCGTCGTACTCTTTGAGTCGACGCTCCTTGAAAGCCTTCCATTGAGCTTTATCAATGTATAGTCCTTGAACCTTGTTCAGCAAGTCTACTTCTGTCCCTACCTGGGCCAGTCGTAACAAAAGAACAAGTCTCCTCGAACACGGCTACCATTGAGTAGACCGCCTTACCATCCACGACGTCTGCTGACGACCTCAGTCAGACAATCTCTCGAGCACTCCTCCGTGCTGCTGGATACACCATCCAGGACCCTTCGAATCTGCCTTCTCCTATAGAAGCGGACCCCATTGAACCCTTGAACCCACCTCCTCCCGAGGCAGAACCCCTTGAAACCCATCCCTCATCGACAGTACCTTGGCGCGAATCGTGCAACTCAGACTCCTCAGCATCACGCCGCGGAACTCCCACCGCATCTCTGGTTCTTACTGAACCCGATCTACAACTTCCTTCTCCATCTGAGGAAGCCGCGTCTCAGAACCTTGCCCACGAATTCTCCGCCATCGTCTCTATTCCCCGAGTTCTCACTCCACCTTCGCCTACTCCTATTGCCCAAACTGGTCGTCGGACACATGGTCTACTGGTAGCCTGCACAGAGTGTAGGAACAAGGGAATGCCGCCAGGTTGCGAAGTTCAAACCCAGGACTGGGCAAGAATTTCGCATTTAAGACTCCGACTAAAAACCATCCGACCCTTGGCATTGCACTACACCTTGGGACAGGACACCCTTGGTGCGATTACTGTTGGGGTCACCAGCCTGGGAAACTGGACAATCCTTAACAAGTGCGCATTGGTTAGTCTCTCCTGCATGGGTGCCACTCCCTAGCAAGGTCGCCTTGTGCCGGCAAGGTGTAAAGGGCAAGACCTGGTGGGCCCGAAAGCTGAGAGGCTTAGGGTAACGGGAAGCCTAGCTGCGAAGCAGGTGAGCCGTGGTCAGCATGTGAGACCGGGCAAAACTGGAGTCATGTGCTGGGCCCAAGAGGACAGACGCCCAGGTCGGTCATTGGTGTGATTGATGGTCAATGCTGGTATGGGTGGCCCTAGAGCCCAGGCTTGGTAACCCTGGGTGCTCAGTCAAGGTAAAAACTGGCCAGCAGTGATTGTTGATCACGCGTTTGGCTTAAGGTGTAAACATGTCTTGGATTAGGGGCACTGGGAGAGATGTGTCGCCCAGCAGCCGATGGTCCTTGCCATGTATTTCCGCCCATTCCTCCCATCCGCACCACCCTCCAAGTGTCCCATCCACCCGCCAACCCATTCGCTTACCTTCCTCCTCGACGACCAATGGCCTCCTCGTCCTCCAAGGAACTCCGTCTAAACACCCCTGCCGTCTTTGATGGCAACCCAGAGAAAGCCGAGCAATGGCTTATCTCAGTCCGCCTCTACCTCATGGTCAATTCAGCCACTTACGACGACGACGATAAAAAAGTGGGATTCGCCTTGTCCTACATGCGAGAAAAAGGAGCAGCCGCCTGGGCCCAATCCTTCACCACAAACGCCCTCAAAAAGAAAACCTTAGGAAAATTCGACGACTTCGTTGCTGAATTCAACATGGCGTTCGCCCATTCAGACATCGCCAGAAACGCGCTCAACTGGCTTGTCTCCACTCGCATCTTGTACAGCTCCGAGTTGAGCGAATACATCGCCAACTTTCGCAACAACGTCACCCGGGCTAAACTTGACCCCATTGACGATGCTGCCGTCCTGATTGCCTACTTTCAAGTAGGCATTCCAATTCACATCATGAAGCCGATAATGAACCAAGGAACCGTCCCCATTACTATCGCGGACTGGTACAAACAAGCTGAATATTACAAGAACAACCAGACGCATATCGACTTCATCTCCAAGCAATGTCGTACTCAAAGGGCTTTCACGCCCTTTACCCCCTCCTCTTCCTCCCGGTCCACTCCTGCCCGAGACCCCAACGCCATGGACGTAGACGCCGTCCGCCCCAGGAAACTCACACCCCAAGAACGAGACAAATGTATCCGAGAAGGACTTTGTTTCCGATGCCGACAACCCGGCCATTCATCACTCAAGTGTCCCACCTTCCAGGACAACTCCCCACGACCCCGGAAGCCTGTCACCAAAAAGGTACAGCAAGTTACGCCCATTGCCAAGATAGAAGAAGTCGAAGAAGACAACAATGATGAAGAAAAGGCTACCGTAAGAAGGGTAGCATTCCAGTCGGGTTTTTAGATAGGGGAACTTCGTCGACGAAGAACTCCTCCCCTAATGCTACGTGTGCTTCAATAACTGTATCAGTAAACTCAAAATCTATGATTATCCCTATTTCAGTTATTGTTCCAACGCACACGATGAAAACCGTCGACACCCACGCCCTCATTGATAGCGGCGCAGACATCAACTGCATCGACTGGGGCTTTGTTCGAAAACATCATCTCCCAACTTCTCGCCTGGCCAACCCTCTTCCTATTGCTAACGCAGATGGGTCCGACAACAAAACCGGAGCAATCCGGTTTACCTGCGATCTCTTTCTCGATGTCGAAGGTCTCGCACTCCGATCAACCTTCCACGTCATGAACTGTGGATACCAGAACGTCATTCTGGGCCTCCCTTGGCTTCGCCACGTCAACCCAGCCGTCAACTGGGAGAAGCAAACCTTATCCATTGAGGAATCCAAGGACCAATCTCGGGAGCTTTACCAGCTCCACCTCACTGACTCCAACCGCCATGACGCTCACCTACACCTCTTGGCCAAACCACCGAACCATGAGTGGGTCAATTCTATAACCCACAAACATCTCTTCGACTACCTCGCCAAAGAGGAAGACACTATGCCTAATGACCCCGAGTGCTACACTGAACGCGCTCTCAACAACCGCGCCCTGTTCCAGGTAGTCCGTCTTGGATCCCGGATTCTCCCCGCTGCGCAAGTCGCCGCCCTTACCACGTCTACTAAGCTTGCCGCAGAAGCGGAAAAGCTTAAGCCCAAAGCTCAACTTCCAGAAGAATACCGACAGTTCGCATCAGTGTTCGCCAAAGAATCCGCCGACCACCTCCCTCCGTCGCGCCCCTACGACCATGAAATAAATCTCAAGGAAACCTTCGTTCCAAAGATAGGAAAGGTCTATCCCTTGTCACCCGAAGAACAGAAAGCCACCAAGGAATTTCTTAAGGAAAACCTCGATGCCCAAAAGATCCACCCATCGAACTCCCCACAAGCATCCCCGTTCTTCTTCATCAAAAAGAAGGACGGAAAACTCCGCCCTTGCCAGGACTATCGCTACCTAAACGAGCACACCGTCCGCGATGCCTATCCTCTTCCCCTCATCTCCGACCTCATCGATAAACTCAAGGGTGCTAACGTCTTCACCAAGTTTGACGTTCGATGGGGCTACAACAATGTACGTATCAAGGATGGCCACCAATGGAAGGCCGCCTTCATCACCCATAAGGGGTTATTTGAACCCAACGTAATGTTCTTCGGCATGTCTAACTCCCCCGCCACGTTCCAACGCTTCATGAATGACTCCTTCCGCAATATGATCGCTGAGGGATGGCTCATCATCTATATGGACGACCTCCTAATCTTTTCCCCCGACGCCACTACCCACAAGGAACGAACCAAGAGGGTTCTTCAATGAATGAAGGAACTCGACCTTCACCTGAAACTAGAAAAATGCACCTTCGCCGCCGACTCAGTAGAATACCTCGGCATGATCGTAAAACCTGGCGAACTCGCTATGGACCCCGTCAAGCTTGACGGTATCGCCCAGTGGCCCACTCCCACTTCTGTCAAAGATATTCGATCATTCCTCGGATTCACTAACTTCTACCGGCATTTCATCCCCGACTACGCCACCATCGCACAACCCCTTTTAGACCTCACGAAGAAGTCCACTGCCTGGAACTGGTTCCCCGACCAAGAAAGTGCATTCCAACGTCTGAAAGCGCTGTTCCTCTCAAAACCCATCCTACGTCTTCCTGACCCGGCAAAACCCTTCGCCATTGCCACCGATGCTTCGGCCTTTGCCTCAGGAGGGGTCCTTCTCCAAACTGACGAGAATGGGGATTGGCACCCCTGTTCCTACCTCTCACAATCCTTCTCTCCGGTGGAGAAGAACTACGACATCTATGACTGAGAACTCCTCGCCATCATCCGTGCTCTTAAAGCGTGGCGACACTATCTCCGAGGATCTCTTTTCCCGGTCCAATCTTTTACGGACCATAAAAACCTCACTTACTTCAGGAAGCCGCAACATCTTAATCACCGCCAGGCACGCTGGCTCCTTGACCTTGCAGACTTCGATCTCAAATTAATCCATGTCCCCGGCAAACTCTTGGGTGCCCCTGACGCCCTCTCATGCCGCATCGACCACGCGGTTTCCTCCCCTGCTGACGAGGGAACAATAGCGCTTCCTCCTTCCCTCTTTGTCAATCTCATCGACACCACCATGCACCGCCACATCACTTCCGCTTCCAAAGATGACCCCTTCGTCCTGCAGCAGCTCCAGTTGCTCAATGAGGGCATTCCCTCTGCATTCCTTAATCGCCTTGCTGACTGGCAGCACCAAGACGGCGTCCTCACTTACAAGGGACGCATCTATGTTCCCCCCACCGGAACCCTTCGCCATGACATTCTCCAGCGCTGTCACGACCACGAAACCGCCGGACATCCCGGCTACCTTAAGACTCGCCAACTGGTCGCTTCGGAATTCTGGTGGCCTGGCCTGGCCTCTTATGTCCGCTCTTACGTCTCCGGCTGTGCCATCTGTCAGCAAAACAAGGCCAACACCCATCCCACCGTTCCGCCACTCACCCCCATTAAATCCACCTGCGCCCGCCCGTTCCAACAGATCTCGTGCGATCTCATCACCGATCTCCCTCCCTCCGCAGGCTTCGACTCTCTTTTGGTCGTGGTGGACCACGGCCTTACTAAGGGGGTAATTCTCTGCCCCACCAAGAAAGCTATCACCGCCGAGGGTATTGCCGCCCTCTTCTTCCACAAAGTCTTCCTCCATTTCGGCCTCTACGACAAGATCATCTCTGACCGAGGCCCCCAGTTCGCCTCCTCCTTTGCCAAAGAGCTAGGAAGAATACTCAACTACGACCTAGCCCTGTCCACTGCCTATCACCCCCAGACCGACGGCGAAACAGAACACGTCAACCAGGAAGTTGAAACTTATTTACGGATCTTCTGCGGAAGCAATCCCACCTCATGGTCTGAAAAGATCTCCCATGCCGAATTCGCGCATAACCACTGACCACACTCAGTCACTGGGCAATCTCCGTTCTTTCTCATGATGGGCTTCGAACCCCGTGCACTTCCCTCCATCCTCCCTCCGACGGACCTCCCAGCTGTAGATTCCCGGCTAAAATCCCTCTCCGCAGCAAGGGAAGAAGCCCTCACCGCCCACGAACTTGCACGACAAACCGTAGCAGCACGCTCTCGCCGCGGTTTTACTCCATTCAATCTTGGAGATAGGGTGTGGTTAGAAGCCCGCAACCTGAAACGCTCCGTTGTTGATCCCAAATTCGCCCCTAAACGGGAAGGACCCTTCACCATCACAAAAGTCCTATCCCCGATTATGTATCAACTCCGCCTCCCGAAGACTTGGAAAATACATCTGGTCTTCCATGCTTCCCTACTATCTCCCTATCGCGAAAACACCGTCCACGGACAGAACTTCCCCGCTCCACCCCCGGATCTTATAGAAGGGGAAGAAGAATACGAAGTTGAAAAGATCCTACGCCACTGCGGGCCTCCGTTGGGCCGCATGTTCCTGATCCGATGGAAGGGGTACTCATCCGAAGATGACTCGTGGGTTCCTGAGCGGAACTTGAAACATGCTAAAGACACCTTGGACGACTATAAAAGGCGTCACTCCCTCTCCTTCCCTCCTTCATCCACTCCACCAGCAGATAAACCCACTCGTCGCAGAAAATAAGCATGTCTTCCCCTGCCAGCACCTTCTCCGCTACCTCCTCCACTGTCTACTCCTCCGAGGAGGCCGCCTATGCCGCCACCTTTGCCATCAACAACCTCTCTCATGTTCCCACTCACTCCTCCCCTTTCGTCACCGACGACCCCCTCGTCGACACCATCGGCTCCAGCACTGAAGAAGAAGTTGAGCGAATCTTCGCTCGCGCCAACATTCGCCCCATGGTCCCGGTGTCCCCACCTGAACTCCTTTCCCCCTCCTCTACCCTCGTAGACTCTGAAGACGCATACACCCCCTTCCATAGCATCCCAGACTTAGTCCTCCCTCCAAACATCCCAGTAGAAGGAGAAAACGGCACTCCTTCCCCTAGGCTTCCTTCCCCAGCGCCATCCGAACCCGAGATCCCGTCCCCGATTGAATCGGTAGACCTGCCCATCTACTCCCACAGACTCCGAGGAGACTACCCCCCGGCCAACTACGGCCTCTTTGCCAGGCAGCGAATCCTTGACCCCCGGCTTTACACAGCCATCAACGCCCATGTTGATGCAGACTCCCCCTATGATGCCCTCTACCGGATGACTCACCAGATCCAGCGGCTAAACCGTTTCCTCCCGATCCCCTCTAGGCGAAATGCAAACACCCAAGTCCACATATCCGGCACCATCCTCTGCGAAATCACGGCAGACATCCATGTCCGACTTGGCCAACTCTACCACCAGCTTGAGTTCGGCGAGTTCCTCGCCGACGTCGACCGATACACCATGGAAGTCTTTGGGCTTCCGCCAGTTGGACAAGCTATTGCCGTACCCCCTTCCGTACTTCGTCACCCATTGCCGGCTCCTCTCCCTCCTTCCCATCCAGAGTATGCCGCCACCTGCTTTTGCTGTCGTCGCCCCGGTCACTTTAAACTCAACTGTCCGGACTACCGCTGCCCACACTGCCTCCGTATGGCGCCTGGACATGAAGAATGGGGTTGCCCCCTTAAACGTCGTCCCGCCCGCCAGTCGTCTTCCTCCTCCTCGGGTTCTCACCATTCTCGCTGCCGTCACCGCACCCGCCCGGGTCCCTCTCGGCCCATTCCTATTCCCCCGCCAAACGCGCCTCACGCTCCCCGCGCCGACCACGAACGCTCTCGTTTGCTCTCTCCTGGGGACGACATCTACAACGATGTCGCCTATGCAAACATGACCAGCTCTCCGGGTCGTTGAATGGACTTCCTGGGACACTCAGTCTACTAAGGGGGTAATGTTACGATTCTTTCCTTGTATCGCTATAGTCGCTAGTTCGACCCTCACTTAGGACATTATTTCTTTTCTTCTGCGATGACTCACCCACGTTCCATAGTATTCCATACCATTCCACTTGCTTTGTCATCACTTCCTTCCATCCGATTCCATCGCATTCCCTCGTATTCTATTGTCATCACTTTTAGTCATGCTTCGTCATTCGCTCAGTCATGCTTGGTCATGACTCATCATCTTGTTTTGTCATGGAATATTCTTTCAGATTCCATGACGTTCTTTAGCTAAGGTATATAAGCCTCGCCTCTCGCCTGTATATACCTTAGACTTGTTCTACTTGCACCTACCTTGCAATCCACTCGGTATCCCTCAAATGCTAGCCACGGTTAGCATCTCCCCTGCGAGTCTCCATCGTACTCTTTGAGTCGACGCTCCTTGAAAGCCTTCCATTGAGCTTTATCAATGTATAGTCCTTGAACCTTGTTCAGCAAGTCTACTTCTGTCTCTACCCGGGCCAGTCATAACATCAAGAGCCAAGATAGAGTTCAATGAGTAAGGGTCTCACCTAAGCTTAAGCTTTCTAAGGCAGTCGCTAGTCACAATATAAGATTGCATAGAACTAACTTAGAGTTACAGGGTACATATGGGCGTCTTTATATAGTGTGGGATAAGTGGATCACAAGGTATATGAGAGAGTACCTAAGGAGAGATAAACATCTGTATAAGGATAAAGGAGATAGACATAGAGTAGCACGTCTCAATTGAGACTAGAGTGATGACCAATAGTGTTACACAGACGTTGTTACACAGACGTAGGTCCAGTAACCAGAGAGCCTTCGTGGGTGATACTCACGAAGAGACCAACGACCACAAAGGGGAGATGAAGGACTAAGGATACGTCAAGTAGACGTAGACCGAGAGGACTAGAGAGGTAGACCGAAGTCTAGACTGAGGGTGTTCTGAGGGAGAAGCGAAGAGCTTCGACTGAGGGTCTAGAGACAAGCGAAAGCTTGGTCACAAGAGCTATGTAGATTGCGCAGATCAAGTGTAAGGCTACAGTACAAGGTAGCGGTACTTAGTATGTATCTCGAGTACTAGTAGTAAGCAGGGGTCTAATCGTGGAGCGATTAGAGAAGGTCAGAAAGGAGTCTGATCATGAAACGATCTAAAGGGAAGAGCTAACTACTGAGTGAATGAGAAATGAAGGAAGTAGCTTAGCGTCAAGTGAAATGGAGCAAGTCTGATCGTGGAATGATCTTAAAGGGGAGAGCTAACTACTGAGTGAATGGGAATGAAAGAAGTAGATTAGCGACTAATGAAGTGAGGCTAACTCACGGAGAAGAAGAGCGGTGACAAGAGTTAGCATAAGAGGAATGTGGTTGGTGATCTGTGCAGTCAAAGGAGCTAACAAGCAAGGTAAGTGAAGAGAGAAGCTGGTTAGCATAGAGATGGGTAATGGAACGTAATAGAAGTGAAAGAGTGGCATGGACAAAGGGGTCCAAGTGGTGAATGGCGCATGATCAAGGGAAACAAGGTGGAAAATTGTAACAGACGTGAGTCTAGTAACCAATGAGACCTTTGAGGGTGATACTCACGAAGAGACCAATGACCTCAAAGGGGGATCAAGGACTAGGAATGTGACAGATGATCACTGGTTAAGGGGACTAGAGGGTAGACCAAAGTCTGAACTAAGGGGACTGAGGGAGAAGCAAAGCTTTGACTGAGGGACTAAGACAAGTGAGAGCTTGGTCACAAGAGCCACATAGATTGCATAGATCAGGTGTAAAGACTACAATACATGGCAGTGAGGTTTATATGGCAAGAAAGCTACTAAACTGGGAAAAATGGATGAAGGGAAAACTAGACTGTTGTGAGAGAAACAATTGGGAGAAATGCTGTCCATGAGGAAGTGAAACATGTAACAAGAGAGTGACCATATGGTCAGGAATGGTTACCTTGTGGTGGCAATAAGGAAGAGCAGAAGTGAAACACTGCTAGGGGAATAGAAGAGGATGACCATGTGGTCAGGAACTGTACCTTGTGACAAATGAAGAGAAGGACAGAGATGAACGTCACTAAGGAGAATCAATAGGAACAATGGTGAGTACCAGACTCAAGAGGAGGAAGAAGGAACAAGGTAAGTCATATTGGAAGAGACCAGGAAGGATCTCTAGGTTGCATGGGATGGAAAAGAAGAGAATATGATGATGATGAAGGAAAATTGTAACAAATAGCAATAAGAGTGAAAGAGATATTGTTACAATTCACCCCTATGCTATGGGTACATCTTTTTCAACATGGTTACTGGAACTGGACAGCTACTCAACTTTCTTCATGACAGATGATGAATGATGGGACAGAGAGGTTATACAGTTGCTAGAAGCACAGGAGGCAGAGCTCTACCGAGAGATAGACCCACTGCTGGACTACCAACCCCAATGGTATGATCCCTCTACCACTAATTGCCCAGAGTTGCAGCTCCCAGACTTCAACCTCTGGGTTGACCCAACTTTTACATGCCACAGACCTACCTATTACAATTTTCCTCAACAACGTCTTCCGCCGATTTGGTCTCCATGACACCCTCATCTCTGATAGATGTTACGCTAACACGATGGCTAGACGATAACCTCCAGAGACTAACCTCCTTGAATCTGCACAGGTGGCACTCACGAGGAGGCGCAGCGACTGTGAGTCAAGGGATATGAGTAATGGATCGAACGGGGCTCCACTCGAGAGAAGGTCCCAAGTATCCGGGTTAGAGATCGAGGGAAGAGAATAGAGTTTGAGGAGCGGTCTCACCTAAAGCACAAAGCTTCCCGAAGGCGGTCGTATAGTCACCACGTAAGATTGCATAGAACTAACTTAAGGTTACAGGGTACAAAATGGGCGCTATAAATACTGTATAGGAGTGGAGTACGAAGCATGCGAGAGAACGCTTTAGGAGAGGCAAACATCTGTAAGAGGAAAGAGGCTAAGGGGAATCCCTGGGGTTTCCCTGGATAAATAAGGAATTGGAAATAAAGAAAAGAGGCCAGCTCTCACGAGCGATAAATATAGTAAGAATGGTTTCCATAAAGAGAATTTGAATTGGAATGAAACTCAGCATATGAAATGGTGGCGGCGCCACTGATGGTGGCGTATCAGTGGCATTCCCAATCCGGCCTTGCCAAGGTACGGTTCTCAGGCCATCCTAAAGCGTATGCCGTGGGATCAATCCACAGATCTGGATCAGGGAGTAGGGGGTCTGGACGGTTGGTGGGATTGTCGTAACCCATGGGAAAGTAGTCCAACAGCCCGTCCTTCTCGCCTTGTAGTCCTGCTGCTTCTGCCTCCAATAGATCCATGATGTCATCGGCCCTCCACTGTTCCTCGTAAAGTTTATATGCGCTGTCCTGTACATTCGGTTCCGGTTGCCAGTGATAGAAGCCCTGGGGGCGAATTGTAACAATAGAGGCCTGCAATTCACATCAGCCTTCGCTCTAGAACTCGCCAGACTCCTAAACTACAATGTTCGACTCTCCACCGCCTACCACCCTCAGACCAATGGCCAAACCAAACAAACCAACCAAGAAATCAAAACTTATCTACATATCTTCTGTACCAACAACCCCCATAAATGGACTGACTTCTTGACTACTGCTGAATTCCACCATAACTCCATTTCCCATAGCTCCACCAAGAAATCACCTTTCTCCTTGATCCTCGGATATGAACTGTGTTCATATCCCCCTCTAGGAAAAACCTTCCTCCCTGCCTTAGAAACCCACCTGTCAATCCTAGAAGAAGTGCAAAAAGAACCCCTCGCTTCCCATGACACCGCCCGTCGTATCATGATGGAACGCTCCACAAGGCACTTTAAACCCTTTAGAGTCGGATCTAAAGTATGGCTCGAAGTGACTAATCTCCACCTCCACTACCCTCATTGAAAACTCGCCCCCAAACACCATGGCCCCTTTGAGATCCTCTGGGTACTTTCCCCCCTTGTTTACCAATTACAACTTCCCCCATCCTGGAAAATCCATGATGTATTCCATGCCTCTTTACTCTCCCCATATTGAGAAATGGAAACCCATGGTCCTAACTTTCCCCGACCTCCACTGGACCTCATTAACTCTGAAGAAGAATACGAAGTTGATCGGATCATCTCTCATAAAGGCACTGGAACACGACAATGGTACCTAACCGCATGGAAAGGCTATCCATCCTTGGAAAACACCTGTGAACCTGAACTTAATCTCCAACACACCCCCCTTATTCTCAAAGAGTATAAAGACACCCATGCCCTTTAATGTCTTAAAAACCATGACTTCCCTTCACTCCACCCTCGATCCCAATGCTCCAATCTTCATTCTCTGCTGGCATTCTCTGCTGGCTCCTTCCTCAAGACAACCTTTACCACCCTCTCAACCCAAACTCAAGAAATCCAAACCTACTCCCTCCCCCGCACCTCAGGAAGTTCCTCACTCCCAGATTCACTGGTACTTTTGCAAGCTAGATTACTGTTGCTACCACGACAATTATTAATTGTTCCTTCAACTTGACGGTCTCTTCGTGAGTATCTCATCAATTGAACAACTCGTAGGTACATATTTGCATGCCTATTGCCAGAATTTATCCTGGAGACATCTCTTACAACCCCATTGAACCAATCATCACCTGTGTCATACTCTTCATCCTTTGTTTCCTAGTATTTGCTTTGCTTATCTTCGCCTACTACCTATACTTTAAAAATTGATATGTCCATCACTTTATCCCCAGTTCCCTCTCGTACCCCCTCCCCCATCTTGGGACGAAGAGTCTATCCACAATTCCTACCTTTTGCTTTCGCTATCTAATTGTTCGCTTATGTCCTTTGTGATCCTCAACTTACCTTCGCCATTGAACAACTTCCAGAATTCGCTACCAATCTCCTTCTGCCCCACCTCATCCGTATTTTCCACTCCACTTTATCAGTTCAATGTTACCATACTCTTTCTGTACCCAATGATCTCCCTATAGCCTTTGCAACCCCGCTTCGGCTAGCCATCCACTCAACCATCCATTGAACCCTCCAAGCCCTCTACATCGCTGACTTCTCCAATTTAATCACTCTACTATTCCCAGACGACATTTTTCCCAGCTTTCGTTGCATCTTTATAACTATGGACCAAGTCCAACAAAACTGCTATATAAATTGTCTTCCTATGCTCGACTCCCCCAGACCACTTTTCATTTCTCCATTACAGTCAGATAGTTCACCTCCCATTACTCACCCGTCCAGCCCATCTTTCTCCATCGAACTTCCAATTAATAAACAATTTCCATCATACCTTCAACATTTTGAGGGACAAACTATCATTAGCACCCTGTCTCGAGTCCTTCCTGCCACATTCCCTTGCAGCCCTGTCACCCCTCTTACCGTCTGCTCAAATTGTGAGGAGACTGGACACCACTTTCTGGACTGCCAGTCCTTTCGATGTGAACACTGCGACCAATTCACTCTGGGTCATCAAGCCCAGGAATGTCTCACTGAATTATGCAACTTCTGTCTCCACTGGGGACATCTCCCCCACTTTTGCCCTGATTGACAATGTGCCCACTGTGATCAATACAGACATGTCTTCAGTGATTGTGTGCATCGTTCTCTCCCAATCTTGGATGGAACCGATGGTGTTGGATATTAGCTTTGAGACTGGGCTTCGAAGGTACAATGGGGGTAATGTTACAATTTTCCTCATTCATCGCTTCATACTCTTCATTTCCATTCCATGTAATCTAGAAGTCCTTCCAGGACTCTTTCAACATGATCTAGCTTGCTCTTTCTTTCTCCTTCTGAGTCTGGTACTCACAATTGTTCCTATTGATTCCCCTTAGTGACGTTCTCTTCCGCTCTTTGCTCCAGTCGTCACAAGATACTGTTCCTGACCTCATGGTCATCTCTTTCCTTTCCCTAAGCAGCGTTCTCCTTCTGCTCTTCATTACTACTATCGCTAGGTAATCGTTCCTGACCACATGGTCATTCCCTTAACACGTGTTTCACTTCCACAAGGACAGCACCCCTCCTAACCGCTTCTCTCACAACAGTCTAGTTTTCCCATCTCCCATTGTTCCCTGTTTAGTAGCCTTTTAGCTATATAAACCTTGCTGCCCTGTATCGTAATCTTTACACTTGATCTATGCAATCTATGCCTAGCTCTTGTGACCAAGCTCCTGCTTGCCCTCAGTCCCTCAGTCGAAGCTTCGCTTCTCCCTCAGTCCCCTAGTCTAGACTTTGGTCTATCCCTTAGTCCCCTTAGTCTACGACTGTCCATCGCATCCTTAGTCCTTGATTCCCTTTGAGGTCATTGGTCTCTTCGTGAGTATCACCCTCAAAGGTCCCTTGGTTACTAGACTCGTGTCTGTGTAACAGACTGTTGAGTAGATGTCCTATCCTGGTAACCTAGTCGAAAAAGATGTACCCACAGTGGGAGGGCGAATTGTAACACTTATATACCCTAGCTATGGAATGTCATGGAATCTAAAAGAATATTCCATGACAAAGCAAAATGACAAATCATGACTGAGCATGAGTCATTGGGTGATGAAGCATGACTAAAGATGATGACAATAGAATATGAAGGAATGCAATAGAATCAGATGAAAGGAAGTGCTGATGAAGCAAGTGGAATGGTATGGAATACTATGGAATAGAGATGAGTCAGCACAGAAGAAAAGAAATAGCGTCCTGGGTGAGAGTCGAACCAGTGACTAGTGGTGTTACAAGGAAAAGGAAATAAATCATAACAGTCTGTGTCAACTCCCCAAAAGCCATGGTTGTAACCCAAGGATGCTGAATTGTTAGCAACAGTAAAAGCATTAAACCTAGATGAGGTTCATGGTATCTCTTCAAATATGGGCACAAATAATGAGATCAAATGTCATTAAACTCCTTCTGGTGTGTATTTACTATGTTCACCATGAGAGAGGTCTCGCCATGCCTGGGAAGTCAGGAGAAGATCAGAAATTTTCCAGCATAAAGCGAGACCAAACTTGTCAGACATGTGGAGTGGTGAGGATATCAAATAGCATAGGTTGTCTTTGCCAGGTGTCAAGTGAGACAGTGCCTAATGAAATTAGGAATGTATGGCAGGTATGTGTGTGTTGAAAAGTCGTACACTGGAGCTATACAACTTGTGGGTGAGGTGTGACAAGACAGCAAAGCAGTTGTTCGTGATAGTGGACAAGGAACAAGTAAACTACAACTACACGAGATAAGTAGTGTATGACATAAGCAGGACACGAGCAATTCAATCCAACAGTGTAAACAAGCAAGTTGATGACCAGATGTGAAGTGGAGCAAGAGGCAAGCCAAACAAAGTAACCTAGATTACAAATCAAACGCGTAAGTTGTCCGCCAGGTCTGTGATAGTGAAGCAAACATTCCACTCAGACTCAAACATCACGTCTTTCAAGCAATTATGTCATCAGACGCAGTTGACGAAGAACTCGCAAAGCGCATCCGCACCTTGACTAGTGTTCTTCATAGATTCAATGTACAGAAATCACCATCCAAGCAGCCCCGGGATATTCTCCCTTTCTTGCGACACTTCACCACACTCCTCTCATGCGGTGACAAAGAGGATCGCCAAGCAAAAAAGGTCATCGCCGTCACTGGGTCTATCGACGCTTCCAATCAATTCCGTACTTTGGTCGTCTCTCAGAATCCACACCTGAGATCACCCGTGGAAATCATATCTCTGGATATAGTCAAGAAGGATAAGAGACCATTGACCGAGGTTATCAAAGGGTGTGATTGCTTCGACCCTAGGGCAAACTATTGAAAATCCTTGACGTACCTTGTCAGCCCACCAAACCCCCCTCTTTTTGATCATATCGCAGACGTATGGGCTGCTTTATACGACTTCCATCAAGCAGTCAGAGAGCCCGACTACGAAGATCAACTTGAGGCTCTCCAGCTCTTCTTTCTCTCGAGAAGCTACCGGAAATTTGTCGTTCGTTTCAGGGAGGATGTCGTGCTGTGCGGGAAGAAACGGTTGTACCAGGTGATCACGGAGTGGCAGCCAGATCGCTCTGAGATCACTCCTAAGTGGGTTACTCCATTTGCATGGCTACTCCAGTCCCGCGGTCTACCTTCGATCAAGTCTAGAACGGTGCAAGGACAAATTCAGTGGGAATTCTCTGACGACACTAAACAAGCCTGGTCCAAAATCCTAGCAACCCTATTGTTCAAGGTGGATGGGGCAATAGAACAGGTCAAAACGGCCAGATCAAGGAAGAATGCAGAAGAAGAAGCACGCCAAGCCATGAGCAATCTCAATATGTGGTGCCGCTTGC
>JBBPTR010000296.1:0-17245 GCA_038094255.1 Porphyrellus aff. niger
TGGTCGACCATGGCCTTACGAAGGGGGTAATTTATGCTCCCTGTCACAAGACAATCGACACAGCCGGTGTCGCCCAACTCTTTTTCGAGAAAGTCTTCTCTCGATTTGGTCTCCACGACAAATGCATCTCCAATCGAGGCCCACAATTCGCCTCTACCTTTGCCAAGGAGCTTGCAAGACTCCTTGAATACGATCTCGCCCTATCCACTGCCTACCATCCTCAGACCGATGGTAAAACCGAACGCGTTAACCAAGAACTCAAAACTTACCTCCACATCTTCTGCAAAGGACTACCCTCTAAATGGGCGTCGCTTCTCCCTATGGCAGAATACTCCCACAACTCTGCCGTACATTCAGTCACCGGACAGACCCTGTTTTCCCTCATGATGGGATATGAACCCCGCTCTTACCCCGCTATCAGCAAAACCTTTGCCCCCACCGTTGATCAACAGCTTGCCCTCTTAGAAACAGCCAGAAAGGAAGCCCAGGCAGCCCATGAAAAAGCTGCACGAACAGTCAAAGAGCGCGTTGGATCGAAGTCCCCACCCTTCAAGAAAGAAAATAAGATAGTTAAGTAACTTGTGGTGTGACTTCTGCTATTTATATTGCTCAATATTATGTAATTTACATATGTTAGCAGGTTTGAAGCATAATATCCCTCAAATGCTTACATTATCTACCAAATAATGGTTACTAGCATTAGGGTCAAATAAGTGTCCCAATGACATATCATTTTTGAATGATCATATCTCAATGCCATGGTAACCAAATTGCATAATAACAAGTCTTTCCAAAATGATCCCACATTGGGATACTTTTTTGAGCCACAGTATATAACCAGGTTTGACTCCCACCTAGGACACTTTTTCTTTACCTGTGCTAACTCACTCCCATTCCATGTTATTCTCTAACCTTCCATTTGCTTTGTCAGTGCCTCCTTCCATCCAATTCAATCAGTTTCCTTTGTAGTCTATAGTCATCATCTTTTAGTCATTCATTTTGTGACATTCTTTCAGGTTCCATGACCTTCTATCACTAAGGTATATAAACCTTGCCTCTCACCTATATATACCTTAGACTTGTTCTTCTTGCAATCATCTCATTGAACCTCCTAGTCCACTAGTACTGCTAGCATCTCTTAGCAAGTCTCAATCCTACTCTTGAGTGGACACTTTACCTTGTCACTACTGTGGATAGGTTTACTGCTGCATGTTAAGTTACCTCTGCAGACATCTCCTGCAAGTTAATGAACCCTAGACCCTTGTTCTGCAAGGCTACCTCTGTCCCTACCTAAGTTAGTTATAACACTCACCATGAGGCCTGCTGCTTTCACAACAGAGCACAGTAGTGCACACTTAGCACAAGCTGAATCTTGATCAGACTTCAACTTTGCACCTCCCAATTTTCCTAGCTGCATCAACCACAGTAATAATCCATAACTATTCTCAAGCATCCCAGCTTTAGCTTCTGGTTTAGCCATAAATTGCATCACCATGTACAATGAATTTTGGCCAAAGCACATTTGTACCACTTCTACTTATGGAATTGATATATGATTTGAAGCTTGTCACACAGAAGTCACAATTTTGCACATGATGCTGGTCAGTTTCACATGTCCACTACCTTAACTTATCTGCAAAGCACATGACTTTCACATGATCAGGTTATGGGAAATTCGTGCTGCCTCAGAGATTTTACTAGACGGTCTGTCGACGTCATCCGCAGGATCACGGCAGGAGACACGACGGTCTGGTCACCAGACTAGGTCTACTCGTCCACTCGGCTTTTGGACCCCGAATACGCCATCTCTTCGCATCCCGTCATGGTAAGGAAGTAAGTCGCATGGCCGTGGCATCATACCAATCAGAGACAGGAACCATATCCTCTCGAAGATGGCCCGCCTCCTCGATACGCTGTGGAATCCGACGACGAAGATGAGTACAACCCGTTGTCGGCCTCCACTGCGTCAGATCAGCCACCAGTGGCCGAAGTCGAAGTCAAATCCATATGTGATATCCCATCTAAGACACCCCTTGTCTTCGTATCGGGCAAAGCGGGTATCAGTTGGGCGAGGATCGTTAACTTGGGCGAACAACTGGCGGTCATGTACGTCAATAAGTTCCCGGTATGTGTCTATTCCTTGCGTTTGCATATCATCAAACGGACACCGTCTAGGTTGGCCTCCTGTTTTGTCCTTTCTGGACGAATGCTGTCGTTGTCGTGTCCGAAGCTGAAACGCGCACACGGCTGCCACTCTTCGCCATGACTGCATTCACCACGGCAGTCATCCAACGCTTGCAGCCAACTAGGTAGTCGTAGTTCTTAGATATCGTGAGCTGCATTTCACGTCCACCCACTGTCATCAAGCGTGGCCATTCTAGATTCCTACCCAACCCAAGTGTATGTATCACCGCGGGTAATCTCTCGAGAAAATGCGCCCATTCGTTATCTGTCAGTGGGGAAGAAGCCAGTTTCTGTAAGTCGCCAAGAACAAGATATATGGCCGATTTGCATGTGGCCTCGGTAACGAAAATTCTGACAGGATCCTGAACTCGAGTCATTTGCTCCACCGAACCTTCTGCAGTCAACGAGCGCATCCCTATTGAACGAACTGTTTCTACGGTCTATAAATGAAACACCAGCGGCAGACGTCACTGCTATCATACTTCTACCCTCTCCGAAAGTACCACCGTCCCCACCGGCGGCTTTTGACAATAAGGGGACCACCATGGATCTCGCAGAGTCAAAATGGGATAGAGTGACGTTGGAGAAGGCTCATAAATGGCTTTTCGCGATAGTTGGTCAAAAGGTGGATGAGTCGAGTTTACGATCTCCTACCGAATCAGTAGCAACGCCTCCGGTTGGTACAGGAACAACTCGTTCCATTCTTGGGGAGGTGGGCGAAGGAGGCATGTATATATGAAGTTATCGTGCTAAGAATACAACCACTCTGAACACATACTGGAATTGATGCTTTATCTGGTGGCATCAAATGGTTGAGCAGCCATTTGTGTGAGTGTCTGTAGTCCCACTGAAAAGGTTACATAAAATGAGAATATGCACTCTGAATGTGCTTGTATAGATGTAATGAGAAGTAGGGATACAATCTGCTGAAAACAAAACACAATGTGCGAACTGTATCTCTAATGGTATGTTGTCCAAGTGCGAAGATGGGCCTGTCCCATGGCAGCTGGGACTTGAGGCTGAGGATCAAAAAAGACGTTCAACATCAATCGTTCTCGGACTCGTGGTTCAAAGGTTGTTAGGAACTAATACCCCTGTCTGTAAGCTCCACACGAGTTGTTCACCCTTGTTCAGCCTCGCACCTACTTGATTTCCTATCTATGGTAGTCCACAAGCTTGAAACCCCATCACGATTCCGCGTCGTTTACCTGCGATCGAACATAGTCTTCGAGATTTCGTAAATCTGGTTCTGTCCCTCCAACAAGATGTCCTCCGGATCAGTCTCCAGTTGCGAGGTGAGTGGTGGCACCTGACTGTCCAAAAATGCATACAGTTCCCTGAGCGTCGAAGTGGAAGAGAACGCCCAAACAAACGAACATTCCTCCGCAACTTAAGCGCGATCTGCGCCATTGATACGATACGACTTCGCATCCAGCGTCGGTATTGCAATCTCAGAGCCTTGAGATTGGCTTACTTTCGCGCACCCCCTCCATCCTCTGCTCCTCTTTACTGCGCACCTCATCGTCCCTGCGCCAGCGCTCCGCTTGTTCTTGTTCTGCTCGGATTACAGTCTTGTTTTGTTGATTCCCAGAATTCAGCTCTATTCAGCTGTTCACGAATGGCACTGCGGACCATTCCTAAGATAAATGCGTGGCATACGCTGAGGCGCCCGGGGGATAGACTAGTACTTGTCAGACCTTACATTGACACTGAACAGTGCCGAAGTACTCGCAAAACGTTTGAACTTAGGATACCCGAGTAAAATCACGTTCATAGACCGAAATACTCGCGAAGTCTAGGCTTGTCAGCGGTGGCAGTGCTGAGAAACTTCAGCTTTACATAATCAAGTGGACGGTCCACCTTCCCAAGTCTTGCTAGATGTTGAATTTCCTCACCATTACTGTTCGCGATGGCGTCAGATTTGTTTTCTTTCCTCGACAATGCCCCGCCTGAAGACGAAAGCGACAATGAAATGTTCGCAGACAAGGCTCAGATAACCCCCTTGGCTTCTGTATCCACCTCGGGTCAGAAGCGAAAGTCAAGCCCAAGCAATCTTGATCTAGGCAGGCTGCCGCCGGCCGCACCTGACGCCGTCGAGAGACCAGTGAAGCGTTCCCGTGCTGCAAGTCCGGCCCCTGTTGTGGTCGATGAGTTCCAGACGGAGGCGAAGCGTGAGATGGCTGCGAGCGGTGGATTGACTGGACCTGTCGAAGAAGGTTCGAGACTGGAACTTCGACATCAGGTATGTGATGCCACAGACTTCTTTCGTCCGTTCTTATATTGTTCAGGTTCGCCACCAAGTCGCTATTCCTCCCGGCTACGACTATGTCCCCATTGCGAAACATATTCCTCCGTCGAAATCCGCTCGAGAATACAGATTCACCCTCGATCCGTTCCAGCAAGTTTCTGTGTATGCCATTCAGCGGAATGAGAGTGTCTTGGTGTCAGCACATACTAGTGCCGGTAAGACAGTGGTGGCAGAATATGCCATAGCACAGTGTCTCCAAAACCGGCAACGTGTAATTTACACCAGTCCAATAAAAGTGAGTTTGAATCACATTTATGTAGCAACTGAGACTGACGCGCCTCCCTTCGTACAGGCTCTCAGTAACCAAAAGTATCGCGAAATGCTTGCTGAATTCGGGGACGTGGGTCTTATGACAGGAGATGTTACTATCAACCCATCCGCGACTTGCTTGGTCATGACGACGGAGGTTGGTGTCCACCAATACATCAAAGAATGCAGCTGATTGACGAGTCAGATCCTCCGTTCTATGTTGTATCGTGGTTCTGAAATCATGCGAGAAGTCGCATGGGTTATATTTGACGAGATTCACTACATGCGAGACAAGGAACGCGGCGTAGTCTGGGAGGAGACTATTATCCTTCTTCCTCACACCGTCAGATATGTGTTTCTATCAGCGACTATTCCCAACGCCATGCAATTCGCAGAGTGGATATGCAAGTCTCACGAACAACCATGTCATGTCGTGTACACCGACTTCCGGCCAACACCACTGCAGCACTACCTTTTCCCGGCTGGTGGCGAGGGCATCTACCTCGTAGTCAACGAGAAGGGCGAGTTTAAGGAGGACAACTTCAGTAAAGCAATGGGGACTTTGCAAGAAAAGTTGGGCGAAGATCCAGCAGACCCTCAAAGCGGCAAGGGCCGCAAAGGAAAATCCAAAAAAGGCGGTGAAAAGAAAGGTACGTCATACTCCATCACGATGGACGATTACTTCATTATCTCATAGGTTCCTCTGACATTTCCAAGATCATCAAAATGATCATGCTTAAAAATTACAACCCCGTCATAGTCTTTGCATTTAGCAAGAGAGAATGCGAGGCCCTTGCTTTGACCATGTCCAAGTTCGAATTCAATTCGAGTGACGAGCAGGAACTGACCACAAATATTTTCCAAAATGCTGTTGAAAACCTTTCCCCGGACGATCGCAGTCTCCCCCAGATATCGAATCTCCTTCCTCTTCTAAAGCGCGGGATCGGCATTCATCACGGCGGTCTTCTACCGATTCTAAAGGAAGTTATTGAAATTCTCTTCCAAGAGGGCCTCATCAAAGTGCTTTTCGCGACTGAAACATTCTCTATTGGTCTTAACATGCCTGCAAAGACTGTCGTATTCACGGCTGCCCGCAAGTTTGACGGACGTGAATTTCGGGACCTCTCCTCTGGGGAATACATCCAGATGTCGGGTCGTGCGGGTCGTCGTGGTTTGGATGACCGGGGCGTTGTCATTATGATGTGCGACGAGAAGCTAGAACCCGCCTCTGCAAAGACGATGATCAAGGGAGACGCCGACCGACTCGATTCCGCCTTTCATCTCGGGTATAACATGATTTTAAATCTTCTCAAAGTGGAAGGGATCAGTCCTGAGTACATGCTCGAACGGTGTTTCTTCCAGTTTCAGAGTAGTGCTGGAGTTCCAGTTCTGGAAAAAGGTCTGTCATGCGAATACTAGCTATCCGCTGTTATCCTACTCACATCAACCACTTAGATTTGAGGGCAGAAGAGAGGCGGCGGGACTCGATACATATACCAGACGAGCACCTTGTGGCGGTGTACTATGACAACCGCCAACAACTTGATCAAATGGCGGAGGACTTCCGGGCGGTTATCACGCACCCGACTTATAGTTTACCTTTCCTCCAGGCTGGCCGGCTGGTCCGCATCAAGCACAGAGACGCTGACTTCGGCTGGGGGGTGGTCATCAACTTCCAAAAACGCATCAAGTCAAAGGTCAGTCTGCATTCGCTACATTACTTTGCGACCCGTCAAACATGACTCCTATTCTAGACGAAATCAGAATTCCAAATTGACGAGATCCCTCCGCATGAACAATATATTCTCGATGTTCTTCTGAACTGTAACGCGGGGGCCTCGCTTCCCAAAGACAGGAACATCAGCACGCCGACGCCGGGGGGCGTGCTGCCATGTCCACCAGAACAGAAGGGTACTCCCCTTGTCGTTCCGGTTTTGTTGTCGACAGTTGAGGCGATAAGTCATATTCGAATATTCTTACCGAAAGACTTGCGACAAGAACCAGCTCGAGATACCGTCTGGAAGAGTGTGTTGGAGGTACAGCGAAGGTTCCCCGAAGGAATAACGCTGCTCGATCCAATCGAGAACATGGGGATAAAGGACGAAAAATTCCTTAACCTTGTTAAAGTGAGTGACAGTTGGCGTTCGTCGTACGTCGTTGCTGACCTGAGTCGCTAGAAAATCGATGTCATGGAGAAGAAGATGTTCTCGAACCCTCTCCATAGAGATACTCGCCTCCCTCATTTATATACGATGTATGCCCAAAAACAGGCGGCGCAAGTAAACGTCCGGGCGTTGAAGAAACGTATCTCGGCGACGCACGACGTTCTACAACTCGAAGAGCTCAAGTGCAGAAAGCGCGTGTTGCGACGGCTGGGTTTCACCAATTCGGCCGACATCGCTGAAATGAAAGGTCGCGTCGCATGTGAAATCAGCACCGGCGACGAGCTGTTACTTACAGAGCTGATCTTCAACGGCGCCTTCAACACGCTGCTACCGGAACAATGTGCCGGTTTACTGAGCTGTTTCGTGTTCACAGAAAAGGTGAGTGTGATGACTGTCTGTGGTCCACCTCTCCTGACATCAGTTGGTAGAGTGAACAACAGATAAGGCTCACAGAGGAACTCGCTGCACCTTTACGGGTGATGCAAGAACTGGCCCGGCGCATCGCCAAGGTATCCCAAGAATCAAAGCTGCCTCTCGTTGAAGACGAATACGTTCAATCGTTCAAGGTAGAGCTTATGGACGCAGTGGTCCAATGGTGTCGCGGGGCGTCCTTTTCAGATATTTGCAAAGTCAGTTGTCACGTTTCCAGTGTTTGGCTCGCCAATTCATTTTGCCCGGTTTTCTCTTCCAGTTGACGGACCAATTTGAGGGCAATCTCATACGCGTGTTCAGACGGCTTGGCGAACTTTTACGACAAATGACGCAGGCCGCCAAAGTCATCGGAAACTCGGAGCTACAAGAAAAGTTCCAGAAGGCATCGGAAATGCTCGAACGACCAAACTCGGTCATCTTTTGTTCTTCATTGTATCTCTAGGGCTTTGTCTACGGTCTATTTGTAGTGCAGCGCGTCCTCGGAACCGGAATCCTGACGACCGCATCAAATTATCATTTCATACGCAAGTTGAATGCAGGGTTCCTCGCAGCTCCATCTTGTGCTTTGGGTTTCCATCGTTGGCTCCAGCTGAAAACACAAATTGCTGTGCTAATTGAAGCAGCTATACTTATCTGCATAAATCTGCATAAACTATAAATGAGCTCAACAGTCGAACATGTAGACCCAGTGATCCTTCATTCTTTTGCGTAATATTACATTATGGTACATGTTGGGACGGCAAAGCTATATGTACACTTCATGAAGACTCGAACCTCTCACGCATGCTGAAAGCGGAATTTGAGAGCCTCAGAAGCAGGTTTGATTCCTGGGAGCGGCTGAGCACCGCCTTGGAGACCAAGACCTGCTGCAATGCGGTCCGAAAGTCCTTGGTCGATGCAAGCCCAGTAGGAGACTGTCGAAAACGATCAGATAAACGCAAGTCACACCGGCAAATAATACTTACGGATTTTCTGCTTAAGCGTGGCGTGCTTCACGCAGCTGACATGGCCAACGACATTGTTGACAAGGTGTGCGCGATCATCGTCGTTCATCACCGTCTTGTACAGTGCACGCGGCTGTTCGAAGTCCACTGTAGGATGAAGCTCAGCTACATAACTTGGCTAGACAACGATGCGATTACTGACGTTCGGTGATTTCGCTCAGATCCCAGTAAGCACCACCGACCCATCTCTCGTGCCTAGCCTCGCGTTCACGGTCTCGAGGATTACAGTGGGTAGAACCTTGGTTCTTGACGTATGTCAATGGGCAGAGACTGCTCTGGTAGTTGGGACGAGAACCCTGGTTCTCGATGGCCATAAAACCGTCACGCTGAAAATTGGCCACTGGAACAAGCGGCTTGTTCACAGGGAGTTGTTGGTAATTAACACCAAGTCGGTGGCGGTGGGTGTCTGGATAGGAGAAGAGACGAGACTGCAAAACAGGGTCGCAGGAGGGCTCAAAGTAAGGGATAAGGTGAGAAGGTGAGAAGGCAAGCTAAGCCGGATTTCTGTCAAACTCGCCATTCTCCCAGTGAAGACTAACTCACTTGTTCAATCTCGGCGAAGTAGTTTTTAACATTTTCGTTCAATACGAACTTGCCGATTTGGCGTAAAGGGTACTCCTTGTGAGGCCAGACCTTCGTGAGATCCAGAATATTGTAGCGGAAGCTTTCGGCCTGTTGGGGCGTCATGATTTGCTAAAATCGCAAGTTTATTAATCTGATTATCAGACATCCACAACCAGTTAAGTACGTACAACATAAACCGTCCAAGAAGGGTAATTCCCTTCCCCAATCGCGTCGAAAAGAGATTGGATACCATAGTCTGGGTTTTCACCACAGAGCCTGGCCGCGGTGGCACCATCGAGAGTCTGAACTAAATGAGAACCAGGACTCGCAACCAGAAAAGAATGACGCGAACCTTGAAACCACCATCAGCTCTGAGGTGGATCTTACAGTAGCAGAATTCGTTATTGTCCTTGACGAACTTGAAGGTATGGCCAGAGTAACCGTGCATGTTGTGGTAACCATCTGGAGTGCCGCGATCGGAGAAGAGGATGGTGACTTGGTGAGCAGACTCTGGATTGTGTGCAATGTAGTCCTGTAACGGGTCTGATTAAAGAGTGGGAGCAGAGCAACGTAGAACACTCCTACCCAGAACATGTCAGGATCCTTCAAGTGAGTCTGGGGGTCACGTTTCTGGGTATGGATGAAGTGGGGGAATTTCGCAGGATCCCTAATGAAAAAGACGGGGGTATTGTTGAATACCCAGTCGAAGTTGCCCTCCTCTGTCCTGATCTTGACTGCAAAACCACGGGGATCACGAGCTGTATCCGCAGACCCAAGCTCACCACCGACAGTGGAGAATCGGGCAGTGGTAGGGTGTTTCTTGCCAACCTCGGTGAAGAACTTGGAGGAGGTGAGGTCGCTGAGGGAGTGAGTCAATTCGAAGTAACCATGTGCACCAGCACCCTTGGCGTGAACCTATAACGACCATGGTGAGCAACCAGTAGGGACAGATCTGTCTATATAGTGAACGTACGACACGCTCTGGAATACGCTCGCGAGCGAAATGGGCGAGGAGATCGAGGTGGTGGAAGTCTGGAGATATCGCGATCAGATAGATGACGTATCCAGAAAGCCGATCAGTACAGACCCTGAAGAAGGAGGGGCCCGGAGGGACCAACGCGCTGAGCTGCATACGGCTCTCCAACAACGGCACCGTTAGAGGTGGTGTAGACAGCACCGTCTTTGGTGTTCAGAACTTGTGCAGAAGGCATCTCAAAGGCAGATGAGGGCGAGAAAAAGCGGGGTAACGGCGAGCCACTGATATATATAAGAGGAGCGGCGGAATGATTTCAAGTCCGCTGAGAATCAGACGTCAAGAAGCTGTGAGGTGGATGGGAAAATAGCGCATTGTTTAGAACTCACGAGTGTCTCATATCAAAGATGAGAACCCAACAAGGCAGAATTTCTCTGGCGGCCATCCCCGATATGCGCCTCTTGTTGCCACTCAAACTCTATATGAGCTGACCCCGAGAACCAATCGTTTCGCTCGGACTAGATCCGAGAACCACTATGGGGCCTCGATCTTGGTCTCGACCGTCAATATTGCAATTCAGATGATACGTCCTGCGCCGCGTCGCTGGCATCAGGGAGCTAGCAGTGGTTAAGCGCGAAAGGGGTGACACACCATTCATTCGGTTTTCCGACAGCACGGCAGTCACATGCTCGCGCAATCTGACAAGATGAAACCCACGGGCGCCGCTCGCGGCCCGTGGGCTTGACTCTTTCGCGGGCCGATCCATTTCCGCGAAGGCCGGATGCTTCTATCTCTTCTTCACTCGAGAGCAAGTATCTGATCAACCAACAGGAATCTCAGCTCGCAACCCACTCAAGAAATGCGATAGGTTTGATTTCAACAGCAAAGGAAACAGGGCGCAACCCAACAACCCCTTTAAGTATACCCAAAACTGAGCTGTGAAATCAGTAGACATGACAATCGGGGGTGCATAGAAACCGCGAACCTGGACTAACCCCTCATGTCGATGGCGTGACCCCCAGACGAAGCCCCTCCCTTATTCGAACCACCTCTCATAATCTTTACGCCAGGTATACTCCGCTGCTTACTTGAGTGCGGAACTCTCGTCACGTCAGGTGGCTCCGCATCACGTATCGATTGCAGTGTGGCCAACGACGATCGTGCATGTGCCATCTGAACTTGTCCGCTGTCATTCCTCGTTATCTCAGTCTTGCTGGCAGTCGATCTGAACCCATGCCTCGACGCCCTTTGGGACTGAGTACCTTCCAGCGCACATCTCTGTGATCCGGTAGGTTTATTCGGTAGCGCTGGTCTTTCTGCAAAAGGCGAAGAATTCGCCATCTGGCGGAGTTTGGCCTCCATCATGGCAATTTTACTTGAGGTCTTCCTAAAAGCGTGCTGTAACAACCCAGAAATAAACTGGCTGATAATCGTGTGCTCACGCTTCGGGACGTGCGATCCCACCGCTTTTCACTAGACTCAGTGCAGTTGGCGTGGCATCTGACCTCTTACTTCTGCCCATATACGACGAGGGACCCGAATCGTGATTTGGCGCTTGCTGGGCAAACGTCACCACTAGTTTGCGACCGCGGAGGAGCCTCCCATTTGCTGCGTGTAGCGCTTTCGATGCGTCCTAAACGCCCAGCAAGTCAGTATACATCGCCCGAGACGAAACCTTCGGTCATGCGATCCAGCCAGTACCACCGTCCAACGCACGTTCGTGATAAAAACGTCAAAAAACTGCTGGCATAACCGAAGGGGCGCGAACACTCACCGCTTCGCTCATGAACTCAACGAACGCATACCCTCGCGGCTTCCCCTTGTTGATGCCAGACTTGTGGAACAAGAAATCCAGCTTGGCGACCTTCCCAAACTTTGTAAAGACCTGGAGCAAGGTATACCTTGGAACGTTAAGAGCGTGCGCGCACGAAGATCGGCGTGTTTTCGCTTACTCGTCTACGGTTGGGCTGAGATTACCCACATAGAGTCTCTCCTTCAGTAACTGTGGGGTACGAGAAGACGACGGTGCTGGATCACTCGCAGAGCCCTTTGCCTCCGGTTCTGGTATCCACAGATGCTTGCCATTCTCCTGCGGAAGCGAATACACCTCAGCGCCGTCCATGATGTGAGAGCAGAATCAACCGACGCTTCTCTGACGCCACTGCCACTTGGTCAGCTTCCAGTGCTTATGTCATCCACTCGCCCACGCTGGCAAGTGGGACAAAACATACCAATGTAAAATGGTAAAAAACGGAATAATCGCTACAGGACAAAGCACGAGGTATATCAATCCGACGGTATGAGATATACAGCAGATCGGTCGTGAATCAGGGGTATCGAGTACGTGCGTCCTTCCTCGGCTGCCTCCTCAAAGGCATCTTCCTCTGACCCATCTGTTGCACAGCAGGCTCCTTTCGGCCCTCCGACAACTGGCTGCCAGAGATGCCTTCAGGAATGAATACAGGTTTCCCAGGATGTAGAGTCCTTATGTGTCGCCCGAGAGCGTCTTTTCGCCCCAGAGCGCCGTCACAGTAGGGGCAGGGCCACACTTTGCGCGTTTCAGGATGACTCGCCGAGTTTTGGATGTGTCGGACGTAATCTGACGCGCGCGTAAATCCTTGCCCGCAAATGCCACAAGTCGTGGGGGCCGTCTCAGGATTACCCTCCAAGTCTCGGCTCGTTGTGCTATCCGAGCCCTCGGCGAGCAGAATCGACGTCGCTCTCTGTCTGGCGGACTGAGAAGACGACACAATCCGTGGGCGCTTGACCCGCTCGGACCCAGGGCTCCACTCCTCCTCGTCGACATTCTTGCCCTTTGTGCGTCTAGGTATCTTTGAGAGAGGTGCATCCTTATCAAGATCATCCACGTTCCGCTTCTTCCGTAATCTGCCCATAGTCACTTCGGTTGGTGCAGACCAAATGGAGTTGCTATCTTCGACTTTTTCACCGCACTCGGAAAGTGGCACGGACGAAATCGCGGGCGATAATGGAGAGTAATCGATAAGGGGAGACGGATCTGGGGAAGATTGAGAAAAAAAGCTGATGGCAGTGAGCGGAGACAGCGACGGAGACATAGAGCATGCCGATAATGGTGATTCCCCGGTCACTGGCGAAAATTCGAACGACAGTGACTGCGATGTATGTGGAGAGGGAGGGGGAAACGACGTGCAGCTGGCTTGCCCAAATGGCACAGACTCCGCTTGGAGCGATGTCGATGTACCTGGTAGAGGAGACACCACGAAGATTGGTATATCGGAATGAACCATATGCGGTGTGGTAACGAGTAAAGAAGTATTGGGAACAATCTGGGGCGTACAGGCGATGTCCTCGGGCATCACGTCTTGCATTTGCGACGGAATGTCTTCTAGACTGTTCCCCGACTGATCTAGAAAATGTGTCGTTGGACCTGATTCCTCCTCAATATCCCACAGGACATCCGCTGGTGTGGAATTGATGTTGGCAAGTGTTGGATCACTGCCAGGCGTCTGTGGCCACGAGGAAGATGCGACACTGATTGGGGAGGTGTCTGGAGAAAGCGCCGGAGGAAACAGGCCTGCGTAAGACGATGAAGGCTAGTGCATGCCATCAACCCCTGCGTCAAACAGGAGAATGGTGTTACTCACGTCAGAAGTTGGAAAAAACGCGCTTTCCCCCCCGTTTTGGGACAAAGCGATCACATCAAACGTAGAACGACGTTGGGGGGCAGTGTGGGAGGTGTCTAAACCGAGTAGCAGACCACCACTCGGCTCACTATCTTGGTCGATCGGAAAATCACCCTGAAATCCTAGGCTGGATCTGAAGCTGATGAGAGGCAGTGACCAGTTTGAGGTAGAATAGTGACTTACAGGTCCTTCAGGCCGGAGACATCCTCATCGACGGGTGGGAGGACTGGTCGGTCATCTGGAACAATGATGAACTGGGAAAAAGGGTCGGTGTCGATCATGATCAAAGGGAGGGAGGGTTGAAGGGTTGCGTGGTCGTGAACACGGCGTAGCTGGAAGGGGAATACCTCGTTAGACGCGCGACGTCAGAGGGGGTTCTTATCGTGAAAACGAACGAGCTGATTGAACCTGTTTTTGATTGAGGGTCCACCCTATAAAAACGTGTTGTACACGAGTTGACACTGAGGCTGTTGCCGTGCTGCATCGAGTTGTTCCGGGTTTCCACCTTCTTATGCCAGCGCCGCCTCGAGAAGTTACCAAGTAGAAAAGCGCCGCGACCTTTATACTTACAACCCGCGCCGCTGACAGCGGACTTGGGCGCGATCGTGAGTCCAGGGTCCCAACACGAATCATAGGTAGGCGAGCGTGAGCGAACCCCGCATGCTGTAACCCAGTGTCACGAACTTGAAAGAGATCAACCAAAACAATATGAAACTAATACCTGTACTGGTTGACATGCTAGCCCATTGGGACCCCTCATGACCCTTCGGAGTGTGCGAAGCTCGCCAACTGAGGCTATACGCAGGGCTGTACACAATGTTGCTGTAGTACTGTGTACGGACCTGAGTCTGGGCCGTCATCGATTCATAGAAGACTAACGTTATTGTTTACTATCTCGGCAGTTGTCACCTGATCGGGCCAAGGCATGTTTGATCAATTACAACGCGGTGGCAGATGGGCCACGGATCCGAGTCGTCCGGAGTGGTAGGTCTATGCAGCAGGAGCCAGCTGGGTGTAAAGGGAACTCATCGACTGACAAGAATCTATTGTCAGTACCAAAGGGCTTAGTATAATTGGACCTCTGAGGATCACGAGGTGTTGCAACGCTGTACAACTTATCCCGCCGTACCGATGAGACCAGACTCCTTTTGCTCCGTCGGACCCATTTGCCAATGATACTTTGCGCCTCGTAAAATGTTTTGCAACTTGAAGACCACAACGTCGTTAGTTCCACTCACACGACCTGCCAGTGTGTGCGTGGGTGTGCATTAACGACTTCTGACATTTTGGCATCAAGTGTTGCTGCACTACAGCTGGTATTCTTACTTGACACCTGTTGAGCACGCGACCAGTCTTTGCACAAGTGCTGGAGCCCTGCCGCGATGCTACCATATTGGTCCAGTCGCCCGACCCTGCTGTCAATTCTTCGGCAGTGGGTACGTGGAAAATCTCGTCATCTTTGGATGTCGCGGTGTCAAGGCAAAGGGAGAGAGGAATGTATGTATAAATCTATGTACATACATTTAATGGGAGCTACAATGGGGAGTGAGCTGGGAAGGGTGAATTGGGGGAAGTGCACAGCACTTACCGGCCCAGAACGGGCACCAACACCTGCGGGTGGGTGTGAGCTGCATTCCCGTGAGGTAGGAGGGTTGGGCTGATGTGCGATGCGAGAGCTAGGCACCCAGTAGGTAGGAGGCAAGGAAGGATGTACCAAGGTTGGTTCAACCCCAGAGGGGGGGAATGGTGATTTGAATGAATGATTTGTGAAGGGAGGGGTTGGCTTGCATGTAGGGAGCGAGAGTTTGGGCATGTCTGTGGAGGTAGATGAGGAAGGAGTTGCTTGACCACTGCCCTTTGATTTTTACAACCTCAAAGGGAATGTTGCAGTGGAGGTACCCGAGAGTGGACCCAATGCGAATGCCGTGGCCCTTGAGGGGTGTTAGGCTGGCAGCCTTGGTGTTACGCAAACGCGATGGCTAATGACAACCTCAAGAAACTAACCTCCTTGTACACACATGGGTGGTACTCACAAGGAGACGCAGTGACCGTGAGACAAGGGAAACATAGTGATAGATTGTATATCTCAGATGGGCTCCACTCAATGGAAGACTCCAAGTATCTGGGTAAGGGATCGAGGAGAAGCAAAGGTTCAAGGAGCAAAGGGGTCTCACCTAAAGTGCGAAGCTTTCCCAAGGCAGTTGTGTAGTCACCACGTAAGATTGCATAGAACTAACTTAAGGTTACAGGGTATGGAATGGGCGCTATAAATACTATGTAAGGTCGGAGTATGAAGTGTGTGAGAGAACGCTTTAGGAGAGGTAAATGTCCGTAAGAGGAAAGTAGGCATAAGGGAATCCCTGGGGTTTCCCTGGGGTATCCCATCTAAATAGGGAATTGGAAATAAATAGAAGAGGCTGATGAAGTGAGAAACATAAATATATATGAAATGGTGGAGCAGTGGCGTATCAGTGGCGTCTGTAGTTGATGGTGGTGCCTGCCAAGGCACTTGTGCCAAGGTACGGCTCCCAGGCCTCCCTAATATGTACAACATCTTGCCAAAGTTGGATCTACCCAGAGATCTGGATTGGGTAGTAGGGAGTCTGGGCAGTTGGTGGAAATCCCGTATCCAATTGGGCAGTAGTCCAGGAGTCCGTTGTCCTCCTTGTGTAACGCGGCTGCTTCAGTTTCCAGTAAGTCTGAGATGTCGTCTCCCCTCCATTGCTCCATATAGAGTAAGCATGCTCTATCTTGTACATCCGGTTCTGGTTGCCATTGGTTGAATTGTGTCCTGTTAGTGTCCTGGGGATGAATTGTAACATCTATGGTCCAGTCCCCATGAGCATAGGCAAAGTCCAAGCAAGCCTTACAATGCTTGGTAGAGAGAAGGGAGTATTTGCACTTGATCACTGCCTTTATACCAGTCTTTTTCAAGTGCTGGCAGATGGTATTGAAAGAGAGAGGTTTATTGATGATAATGGCAAGTGCTTTGGGTACCTGACCAGTGTTTTCAGCCTTGCCAGTAGAGATAAGGTATTGAGCAAATGAATGTTGGTAGAGAAAAGTAAAGAAGGATGACCACTAGTAGACTTGAAAAGTCCAGAATGCTTCTTAGAATAAAGTCTGGATATGGTTGCAGGGCTAACACCAGTTTGCTTGGCAATAGCATCACTAGAATGGCCAGCATCAAGCATAGAGAGAATAGCTGTTCATTAAGTAAAAGAAAGGGATCTGACTGTGAAATCAAGGAGTGTATGGGTTTTTTTTAACTCAAATGTGATATTTATATGTATATATTTGTTTGTATAGCCAAACAACATCAATTATACCTTGATTTAGTCAAGATCCTGGTGTCCAGTTTAAAAGTGTCAAAACCCTTTTAATGGTATTGCTATTTTAAATTGGCCATATCTCCACTGCCACTGGACTAAATCACGTGATTCCTAGCTTGACTGGTAGCCAAGAGCAAGTACTATTTTCGGTCTCACCAAACATAAGCAAAATCCCCACCCCTTATTACATCACACCTCACACACTGCATGTAGTGCAAACATTGAAAGGGTTTTGGAAGTTGCTGTATCTATGTGGGGGATTGCTAACAGACACCATGGTATGAAGGTCCTGGGTAACTGTGCCAAAGACACTAGCTGTTACACTAACACAGTGGCTAGGCAACCTTGATAACTAACCTCCTTAGTCTGGTT
>JBBPTR010000297.1:0-17176 GCA_038094255.1 Porphyrellus aff. niger
ATTGAATACAGCTCCACTCGAGAAGGTCCCAAGTATCCGGGTCAAGGATCAAGGGAAGAGAAGGTTCGAGGAGCAAAGGGTCTCGCCTAAAGTGCGAAGCTTTCCCAAGGCGGTTGTATAGTCACCACGTAAGATTGCGTAGAACTAACTTAAGGTTACAGGGTACAGAATGGGTGCTATAAATACTATGAAGGGTCGGAGTACGAAGTGTGTGAGAGAATGCTTTAGGAGAGGTAAACGTCCAGAAGAGGAAAGTAGACGGAGGGGAATTCCTGGGGTTTCCCTGGATAAATAAGGAATTGGAAATAGAGAAAAGGAACTAGTCACACGAGCGATATAAATAGTAAGAGGGATTGCCATAATGAGAATATGAAATGGAATGAAACTCAGCATATGAAATGGTGGCGCATCAGTGGCATCCGCAGTGATGGTGGTGTTCCCAAAACGGTCGTGCCAAGGCATGACTTCCCAGGCCGTTCTAATCCATGCGCTACTTCTCAGGCCCTCCTAATGCATACAACGTCTTGCCAAAGTGGGATCAATCCAAAGATCTGGATCGGGCAGTAGGGAGTCTGGACAGTTGGTGGCGATACTGTATCCCATGGGACAATAGTCCAGTAGTCTGCTATTCTCTGTGTGCAGCCCAGCTGCCTCTGCTTCCAGTAGGTCCATTATGTCGTCATTCCTCCATTGCTCTACGTAGAGCAAGTATGCATTGTCCTGTACGTCCGGTTCTGGTAACCATTGTTGAAAGTGCGTCCCATTAGAGTCCGAAGGGTGGATTGTAACACAGTTGGCTCGACTGGACAGGTGATTCCCTCTGGGGAGGCCAAAGTGGGTTTGGTGAAGAGAAGTTGCCTATAGGCGACGACAGCAAAGCGAAGGGCATTTGTGTATATGGTGTGGGCAATGGCTGAGGTGAGAGGGGGGCAACGATCGACCTCAGCGACTGTGTCATTAAATGCCCTGATTTGTTGTCTATAAACAAGCTCCTGAAAGGTGGCAGTGTGCGTGGGTGGCACCGGAATGACGTCCCCATGTCCAGTGGCAGTGAAGGGATGGAGGGAGGGTCCGGGGTCCAACGGAAAAGTTTCTGGGATTTGGGGGACATGGCGTGACATGGCGTTGGAGCTAAAATAATAGGCACAGAGGGCGAGGGGCATGATGAGCACGACCTTGAGAATATAGGGGCTAAGCTGGGCGACTGGGAGTGCAAGGAGGACAAAGTTGAAATCAAGTCCTTGGAGGGAGTTGAGCACATGAAGTCGGACGGAGTCAATGGAGTGGTAAAGGAGACGCCGGGTGAGTTGCTCAGGGTCAGGAACCGTGGTGTGGGTATGGGTGGATCGCACAGCGTGTACGGCATAGTAGAGTTGCAGGATGGCAACGTATGCTGGATTGGCTCTAAAGGTGGCAGTTCCCTGGACAGCAGCAAGGAGTTCAGGGGAGTTGAGGACCAACATGTACAACAGGTGGATGTACATATCGGGCATGTAGTCGGGTCGATAGGGAACATCAAGTATTGTGGGAGTGGACGTCCTGGGATGTCGAGAGGGGAGGTAGACGACGGCTAAAATAGCCTAAGGAGTAGCGGTGATTAAAATCGTGGATAGAGTCTATTTCATATGAATAAATGGGGCTTGGGAAATTTTCCCAAGCCGTTTGAAAAAGGGGAGATGAAGGTACCAGATCCCTTACCCATCTGGTACCAGAAGTGGAAAAAGTTACAGTTTTATTTATCTATATAGGGTAAGGGGTGGTTTGGGCCCTTACTGTCGGTTAGCTTAGGAAGGGGGATTGTTGTTGTTGTTTGTGTTGATCAGTGGCGCATGCCATGCAGGGTTAGGGGTTGGTGTCGGGTTTGGCGCAGGCCATCCTACAGGAGGCAGCGTGTTTCCTTCATCGTCTCTTTCATCGATCCACTGGTTGTCATTGGGTGACCAACCATTGGGATCCATTCTCACAGCTCCTCCTAGATGAATTCGTTGAGGGCGGAAGAGGGATAAAGTCCACTTGTTTCCGCGACTCTTGAACCTGAGGGTTACGCCACCCTCGCTGGCCATCCATGTTTTAGCCCAATGGAGAAGGGCATAGATAGCTCTGAAGATCAAGACGAGTAGTGCCAAGATGAAGTCGTAGACATTGTTGACCATGGTTATGATGGATTGGATGGTAGTGTTGGTTAGAGCGAATTCTCTGTTGGAAACACTTTTGGATGGGTCTTCTTATAGGCGCGTAGAAGGGTCCGTGTGTGAGAGAGGTGAGATTTGGGTTCCCAAGTGTTATCTGTGGCAGAGTATCCTTTCCAAGAGACCAGGTATTGGTGACGTCCTTTAGTTCCCCGGTGGCCCAAGATGGCTGCGACTTCATATTCTTCTTCTCCGCCGATGATGTCCGGTGGCGGCTTTATGAAATTGGGACCGTGTTCTGGAGTTTCCCTAAATGGGGAAAGAAGCGAGGCATGGAATACGTTGTGGATCTTCCATTGTTCTGGAAGGCGAAGTTTATAGGTTACGGAAGACACCACTTGTTCTATTTCAAATGGGCCTTCACATCGAGGGGCGAGCTTCTTCGTGGGATAGCCCAGTTTTAGATGTCGGGAATCTAGCCAAACTTTATCTCCTTTCTTGAATGGCTGAGATTTTGAGCCAACATGTTCCTTGACTGCTCATGCAGCTTTCTCATGGGCTGCCTGGGCTTCCTTTCTGGTGGTTTCTAAGAGGGTAAGCTGTTGATCCATGGCAGGGGCAAATGTTTTGCCAATCGCAGGGTAGGAGCGGGGTTCGTATCCCATCATGAGGGAAAATGGGGTTTGTCCAGTGACTGAATGTATTGCTGAGTTGTGGGAGTATTCTGCCATAGGGAGAAGCAATGCCCATTTTGTTATGTAGACATAGGTCTAGTAACCAGGGAACCTTCATGGGTGATACTCACGAAGAGACCAGCGACCACAAAGGGGGATCAAGGACTAAGGATGCGTCGGGCAGACACAGACTAAGGGTTCTGAGGGATAGACTGAAGTCTTGACTAAGGGGACTGAGGGAGAAGCGAGAGCTTCGACTGAGGGACTAGAGACAAGCGAGAGCTTGGCCACAAGAGCTACGTAGATTGCGCAGATCAAGTGTAAAGATTACATTACATGACAGCAAGGTTTATATAGCGAAGTGGCTACCGAACTGGGAACAATGGGAATCGGGGACACTAGACCGTTATGAGAGAAACGGTCAGGAGAGACGCTGTCCATGTAGAGATGAAACACGTATCAAAAGAGTGACCATATGGTCAGGAACGGTTACCTTGCGATGGTGGTAATGAAGAGTGGAAATAGAACATCGCTAAGGGGAAAGATGTACAAGAAGGTTACCTTGTGACGATTGGAGAAAAACAGAGAAGAATGTCACTAGGGAAGGTCAAGAAAGACAATGGTGAATGGAGAGTGAAGGAAGAGTAGAACGGAGCAGTATACGTCATATTGGAATAACCCTGGAAGGATCTCTATGTCGCAGGGAATGAGAAGTAGTACAAGATTGGGAACAAGGGAGAAAATTGTAACATTACCCCCATTGTACTTTCAAAGCCCAGTCTCGAAACTAATCTGCCACGTCAAGGTAGTCGTCGGTGGGGTCAGCGCGAAGTTGCAAGGGGCAGTTGTCATAGATATGACCAGGATCGTCGCATTGGGCACATCTTCGTCGAGGGCAGCATCGGGGAGTATGGCCCCAGTGACGGCAGTAGGAACAGCGGATGGTAAGGCATTGTTGGGCATGATGTCCAGGCTGGGGATCGTCGCAGACAGGGCAGTTATAGTGTAAACAATCCTCGAGGTAGTGTCCCTCATCATGGCAGTAGTGGCAGAACAAGTCTGCAGGGGCAGGGGGGTGCGGTGCTGCGTCGGGGAGGATGCTGGTGGGGGAATCGATGACTGTTCTTCCATCAACAATGGCCATGTAGGATTGAAACCGGCTAATGCTAGGGACGTCAAGATTGGGGCTGCCGGGTTGAGTGGCTGGTGGAGAGGGTTTAGAGGGATGAAAAGGAGGTATAGGTAATGGTCTGGGTGAATCATCCTCTGGAAGATGAGACACATAGCATTCCTGTTGGTCTTGATTCATAGACAGGTATATGCGATGGAAGATGGGAAGAATATCTTCAGGAGCTAGTTGATTGACGAGGAGAGCGAAATTGGTGACGTAGATGGCATGTAGGGTTCGATAGACAACGTCGTGGGCAGATACACGAAGGGGGGTGGTGAAGACTACAGGGAGATCATCGGGAACAGACAAATTATGGTAGCGCATGAGAGATAGCGAGGCATGAAAGATACGTATCAAGTGAGGGAGTAAAAGGTATTGGAGTTGGAGTCTCAGTGATATGAGAACTTCACCGGGGAATACACTAGTGGTGACTTGTTTGTAAATGGTACCGTACGTAGGTTCAACACATCTACGTGCTTATGTAATATGGTGGCTGTACGACCACACACCATTTGCTATCTACGAATTCCAACACTCCCCCTCAAACGGAAGTGGGTCTGTAGTAGAGAAAATGAATGTGTAAGGTAATCAAAAGAAATACCTATGTGAATAAGTCCACTGAAAATGAATGTATCGAGTTCAAAATAGAGTGTTCGGCATCTGTCGAGTTGCAGCATTCGAGCGGTGTCCATATATGGTAAGTCGCGGCTTCGCATCATGCAAGTCTTGCCCACAGCTGTCCTCGATCGCCGCTGCAGCTTTGTGCTTGCATATATGCCTTGGGATCACTCCTAGTCTGCCTCCAGTCCGTGTACAACATGTACAGTGTGCCTGATTCGCCTGATGGGTCGTTGACGCAGTCGCGTGACTTTGGTGAGTCTGCCTTGGTAATGCTAACCTTCTAGGTCGTGTTTTGATTCGTCCTCGACGTCGTGGTGGGTTCGGATGGTGGTAGGCATTCTATGGTTGATGTGTGGTGGTTTGGATGCCTCAGGTACGTCTGTCTTCGAGCGCTTTCACTGTTTATGCTGACTCGCTTTGCCTCCAGCTAGTGGACGTGTTTCGACTCGTTTCGAGCCGCGGCGCAGGTCGCTCGTTGTGTCGCCCAATTCGCCACCATTCACATAGTATCTGCCGCCGTCTCCATCAATCCGGTGGCTCCAATCGCCGCCGACGTCTCTCCTCATCTCCAGCTTGCCCGGTTGACCTCCTGGCTTTGTATCTCGACATGGCACGTTCGTTTGATCGACGTGCTCATCCCTGTCGCTTCCAGGACACTCCAGTGGACTGTGGACATCGCATGGTGCAGTTGCGTTGCTGCCTGGCTCGTCTAGCTCAACTTGAGCTCCCACTGGTGAGTAGTCTGCTCCTGGTCACTCTGAGTGTTCGCATTTGCGTTCTGATGCGTTCCGCAGGATCTTCGACCTGTCCCTGGCATCCTCGACGTCTCTGGATGCTGCCGTCATGTCCGCTTCGTTGCTGGTACGCGTGGCGTCGTAGCTTGCCGATACCCCTCTCTCCCCCTCGAGCTCGACGCTCTGGGGTCTTTCCTGGTGTGTCGCGGCTCCTCCCTGGACATCTCGGTGAGCGTCGACACACCCTGGTGCTGCTGACATGTCTGCCTCTTTACTGGTATGCAGATCATCGCAGCTCGCCATCTCGACTCCCTCGACTCGACCTCGGCCACAGCGCCTTCGCTCCCCGCTCCTGCCCTTGCACTTTCAGCTGCATCAGGCGGCTCTGTGGGTGCGTCTGGATGACGCTCGTCGTCACCTGGCGTGTCCTCAGGGTCTTCTGACGGTTCTAGGGTGTCCGTCGTCCCATCTGGTTGGTCATGCAATGCGCTTCACGCGCTCACACTCGTCATCGACTTGGCTACGTTGACCGACGTGGTCTCCACTCCACCATCACAGGTCTTCTCGACCGTCTCCCTACCCTCTTCGACTTCCTCGACCACTTCCCCAGCTCGGTGCCCAGCTCGTTCATTGAGTGGTGTGTCTGGTGGGTCGGGCGAGCTGTCCGCCGGCGTTATGGGCTCGGCGCACTTTGCGTTCGGGTTCGTGGCGTCACCGGTCTTCTCGTTGACCTTCTGGCTCACCGTGACCTCTCCACCCGCTGCCTCCTTGTGGTTCTCTGCCACATCTTGGCCCTCTCTACTTGACTCTGTGTCTTGCGGTGTCCATACTGGGTGCGTGATGGTGGTCAGCTCGTTTTGCAACCTCTCTGCTGGCTCTACCGGCTCAGCACTCGTCGCGTTCGGGTTTGGGGTGTCAACGGTCTCGTCATTGACTGTCTGAGTTACCGTTTTGGCTGCCTGGGGCTGGACCGTGGCTGCACGGTGGTCTTCCATGGCTGTACTTTCGCCATCTGTCGTCCTTCCACCCTCATGGCTGGTTGGTCAGGGTTGGAGCTGGACCGTGGCTGCGCGAGGGACTTCCATGGTCGCGCTACTGTCGTCTTGGGTCCTGTCACTCGTCTGACCCTTCCACCTTCTCATCCCAACTCTCCCCTGGTCCATTGTGTCATGTCCAGTAGTCCCATGTGTACCTGTTGTGGTGAGTGTGCTGGCGGTCTGCACAGCCACTTGTGTGCTGTCCTGTACGTCGTCCTGTACTGTAGTCGTAGTAGCCTCAAATAGACCTTGCATAATCTTGAAGGCTTGCTGAGATGACTGGACTTGAAGTCCCACGATCTTCCCAAAGACCTTGGCAGGTACGGATTTGACCATGAGTCTTCGTACAGCGACATCATGAAGTGGGTTAAATGGTTCCGGGAGTGGTCCGCTGAGGTAACCTGCGAGTCCTAGAGTTCTCGCGGCCTGAGTAAGCCTCTCGCGGTAAATTGGCCAGTTGTTGCCATCCTCGGAAAGCATAGGGACTTCGACCGAGTTCCGTTTGGTTCGGTTTCTTGTGACCATGTGGGATTGGAGTTTGGGTGAGTGGTCCTCTACTGAGCACAGGCAGGGCTCATAACCTGTAGACGAGATTAAGTCTCGATGACTGTAGTGAAGTCAACTGAGGTATACTCTGGTGGTGACTCATTTGTAAATGGTACCGTACGTAGGTTCAACACGTCTACGTGCTTATGTAATACAGTGGCTGTACGACCACACACCGTTTGCTATCTATGAATTCCAACAAAAGGTTGTTCAGGAAGTCAGGGAGTCGTTCAATGAGGAAGGTGAGGTGTGTGTCGGAAAGGATGTATACAAAAAGTTGAATGGCGAAGGTAAAGGGTAAGAACTGGGGATATACTTTTCGGCCAAGAATGGGGGAGGCAGAGCGAAGAGGTGGCAATGTAATGGACATTTTCAATTTTTAAAGCGCAGGTACCAGATGAAGATCAATAGAGCAAACACGGGGAAACAAAGAATGAACAAGATAACACAGGTGATGATGAGTTCAATGGGGTTGTAAGAGATATCTCCAGGGTAAATTCTAGCGATTGGCATGCAAATACGTACCTTGGGATTGTTCAAATGACGAGATACTCATGAAGAGACCATCGAGTCGAAGGAACAATCAATATTTGTCGTGGTAACGACAATAGTCAAGTTTGCAGAAATACCAGTGGAGTTGTTCGTGAGGGACTTCTTGAGATGTGGGAGAGGGTTTAGATTTCTTGGGTTTAGGTCGAGAGGGGGGAGAAGATCGCGTTGAGGGGGATGTTAGCAGGGAGTGCCAGCGAGGGACAAAGATAGGCGTGTTGGGGTTGAGAGTTGAGTGAATGGACGACATGGTTCTTAAGGGTTTAAAGGGCGTGGGTGTCTTTATATTCTTTGAGAATGAGGGGGGCATGACGGAGATTAAGTTCAGGTTCCCAGGTATTCTCCGATGATGGATAGCCTTTCCATGCGGTCAGGTATTGTCGTCGCATTCCCATGCCTTTGTGAGAAATGATCCAATCTACTTCGTATTCCTCTTCGGAGTTAACGAGATCTGGTGGAGGTTGGGGATAGTTGGGGCCGTGAGTTTCCGTTTCTCGATATGGAGAGAGTAGAGAGGCGTGGAATATGTCATGGATCTTCCAAGATGGGGGAAGTTGTAGTTGGTAAATGAGAGGGGAGAGTACTCGAAGGATTTCAAAGGGTCCATGGTGTTTGGGGGCGAGTTTTCGATGGGGATATCAGAGGTGGAGATTAGTGGCTTCGAGCCAAACTTTAGATCTGATCTTGAAGGGTTTAAAGTGTCTGGTGGAGCGTTCCATCATGATATGATAGGCGGTGTCATGAGAAGCAAGGGCTTCTTTTATGCTTCTTCTAAGGTTGATAGGCGGGTTTCTAAGGTGGGAAGGAAGGTTTTTCCTAAAGGAGGGTATGAACACGGTTCGTATCCAAGGATCAGGGAGAAAGGTGACTTCTTGGTGGAGCTATGGGGAACGGAGTTATGGTGGAATTCGGCAGTGGTTAAGAGGTCGATCCATTTCTGAGGGTAATTGGCACAGAAGATTCTTAGATAGGTTTCGATTTCTTGGTTGGTTCGTTCGGTCTGGCCGTCCGTTTGTGGGTGGTAGGTGGTAGAGAGTTGTACATCGTAGTTTAGAAGTCTGGCGAGTTCTAGAGCAAAGGTGGATGCGAATTGTGGGCCTCTGTTAGAGATGAGGGTGTCATGGAGACTGAATCGGCGAAAGACGTTATTGAAAAAGAGGAGGGCAATGCCTGCAGCGTTGATGGTTTTGGAACAAGGGACGAGAATCACCCCCTTACTAAGTCCATGGTCTACCACAACCATGAGAGTCATGTCCCTTAGCAACCGGAAGATCTGTGATAAGATCCACGGAGATCTGTTTGAAAGGGAGTGTGGTAGTGGAGGAGATGGGGGATAAGGGTGGAATGGTGGGATGAGTGTTAACTTTGTTTTGCTGGCATATGGCGCAACCCATGACAAAATTACGGACGAAGGAAGATAGTCTGGGCCACCAGAAGTCGCGTTCAACGAGTGCTTGAGTACGAAACTGGCCGGCATGACCAGAGGCTGGGGAGGAGTGGATAGCATGGAGGATGGTGGTACGTTCGTCTGGGGGGAGGTAAAGTCGATTTTTGAAATAAAGGCATCCATTTTCGAAGGACCAGTTGGCCAGGGAGGATCTAGGGAAGAGGGGGGTGCCATTGTGGAGGGCGTCAAGGGCTTTGATAACGAGGGGGTCTAAGGGGGAAGATTTGCGAATCTTATCGACAATGGCAAGGTCGAGAGCATTGATGATGTGGGAAGTAGGACAAATGGCGATGTCCTTGTTGTCGAGGGAGGTATCAACAGTGTCTTTTCGTGAAAGGGCATCCGCTGGTCCCATTTGTGTTCCTGGGGTGACCTGCCAGAGAATGTCGAAGTCCTGCATAAAGGCGGCCCAACGCGCTTGTCATCGCGAGAGTTTTCGAGGGTCCTTGACGTAGGAGAGATTCTTATGGTCAGTGATGATGGTGACTGGGTGAGAGGTTCCGAGGAGATAGGGACGCCATTCGTCGAGGGCAAGGATAACTGCGAGGAGTTTCCTATCATAGATGTCGTAGTTTCGTTCTACTGGGGCGAAGGTCTTAGAGAAATAAGCACACAGGTGTAGGTCTCCATTGACATCCGTCTGTAATAGGATGGCGCCTGCTGCAAGAAGGGATGCATCAGTCATAAGGGTGAAAGGTCGAGTAACGTCAGGGATTTGGAGTACCGGGGCGGATGAGAAGATGGTTCTAAGTGAGTCGAAGGCTTTCTGTTGGAGAGGAGTCCAAACCCATGGTTTGTCTTTGCGAGTGAGGAGGTTGAGAGGGGCGACGATGTTGGAGAAGTTGGGGATGAACTTGCGGTAGAAGTTAGTGAATCCTAGGAACGAACGGATTCCTTTAACAGAGGTGGGTGGTTTCCAGTCCTTAATGGCGGCAAGTTTAATAGGATCCATCTCTACTTTTCCATGACCGATGATAAGACCGAGGAACTCCATTCGCTGGGTGTCAAAGGTACACTTTGATAATTTCAGAGAAAGCTGATGTTCTCGAAGTCATTGAAGGACTAGGCGAGTGCGATGGTGGTGAAGGGTGAGATCGTCTTTGGTGTGTATGCCCATGTCATCCATGTAGATGTTTAGCCATTTCTGAGCAATGTAGTCGGCGAAGATATGGTTCATGAAAGCTTGAAATGTCGGGGGGACATTGTTAAAACCGAAAAACATAACCGTGGGTTCAAAGAGTCCAAGGGGGGTGATGAAGGCGGCCTTCCATTGGTCCTCTTCTTGTAACTGGATGTTATTATACCCCCATCTAACGTCGAACTTGGTGAACCAGGTGGAGTTTTTCATGTCGTCGACAAGTTCAGAGATGATGGGAAGGGGGTAGGCATTCCTGACAGTGTGTGAGTTAAGGTATCGATAGTCTTGACAAGGGCGAAGGGTGCCATCCTTCTTGGGGACAAAGAAGAATGGGGAAGCCTGGGGGGATTTGGACGGGACAATGCGACCGGTTTTGAGATGTTCTTCAATGAACGCTTCACAAGCTTTTCGTTCGGTGGGGTTCAAGTGATAGATTTTAGCAATCTTGGTGGTGAAGGATGGTTTTAGTTCAATGATATGGTCATAGGATTGGTGTGGGGGGAGTTTGTCATGAGTGGCTTCAGTGAAGACGTTGGTGTAGTCCTTGCACCATTCCAGAATGTCCTGGGTTTCTTTGACCTGTTGTTGTGCTAGTCCCATAGAGATAGTGACCTTGTTGATGTGACGGGATACGGAGGTTTCATCCTGAGGGAGGTACTCACGAAGAGACGCATCAACCTTAGGATTATACCGCTTTTCCCATCGTCGGGCGATCTTTTGATCGGCATTGAGTCCAAGGTATTAGAGAACATGGTACGAGGGATAGGAGTTGACAGGGGAAGAAGTGACCGAGGTGGTTGGCATGGTGAGCGAGGATGAGATCCAATCAACATGAGGGTTCCATTTTCGAAGCCATGGCATTCCGAGGATGAGACGAGGTTTTCCAAGGCTTAGGACCAAGAGGGAGAGTGTTTCCGTGTGAGTGGGAAGGATGACCTTGACTTGAGTCGACCATTTGATGGTTCCTTTGTGGTTGGGCGTTCCATCAACGTTGTACACAGTTATTGGTTGAGCCAATTTGCGAAGAGGGGATTTGATTCGGGAGAGAAGTCCAATATCAATGAAGTTGTCAGTTGCTCCAGAATCGAGGAGCGCAGTGGTGTCGACGATTTGTTCATCATGTTCAAGCTTTAGTGGGAGTTGAATAGTTGACTCATTCACTTTGGCTCGTAATACATGGTGACTAGTAGGGGAAATAGATGTCGAGGTGATTTCCATTTTTAAAAATCCTGACTGGTGACATGGTTGATCTCAACTGGTTCTTCTTCATAACAAAGTTTCAGAGTTTGAAGGACTTCGTCGTCTCCTTTCCCTTGGGTCTTCAACTCGTTGAGGTAGGCCTCGATGGGGAAGAGGGTCTTGGGAGCAGGGGTAGGTGCTAGTGGCGTGATGATTTGCGTGGTGGTACCAGTTGGAGTGGTGACGACAGTTTGAACTGTTCTAAAGTTCTGGAGGTGAGGAGTATTGTTGGTAAACTTGGGGCATCAGGCTGCGACGTGTCCTTTGCTTTGGTAGCGTAAGCATCGTCCTTCCTTAAAGCAATGAGCTCGTTCAGTGGGGGTGAGTTTTCCGGGTTTGAACGTGACTTTGTCAACGTCCATTGCATAGGGGTCTTTAGCAGGAGTGGAGCAAGAGTTCGAGGATATGGAAGAGATAGGTTTTCCACTGTCGTGGGCCTTCATCTTCATCTTCTGGGCGTGGAATTTCTTGGCTTTGGTGATCCACCCGTCTAGGGTGGTGGGTTCAGTGTCAACCCCGAGGATTAGCTTGACGATGAATGGGTCAAGTCCTGTGGCAAAGTAGTCAATGATGGTTTCTTCGTTGGTGAGTTCTGCTTGGGCGACTAGGTTCTGGAAGTCGGTGATATATTCTTGGAATCCATCTTCAAAGGGTCCCTTTCAGGTCTGATGGAGTTTCTTAATCTTACAACGGGCTTCGTCTTTGATGTCAAAGGGGTAGAAGGTGGTGGTGAAATCTTCCACCAGCTTGTCAAAGGTCTTTTCTTTGGCGTCAATAGAGGAGTTGGCTAGTTTGTTGTACCATTTCTCGGAGAAGGGAACTCCCCTTCCATGGTTCAAGCGATTGAGGGTGGTGACCATCTTGGTCTTGTCGGTGGTATAGATCTTCCCATTGATGGAGAAGTAGGCCTTCATGGCCTTGATCCATCGAGAGGCATCTGCAGGTTCTCCATTGAAGGAGTCTGGGAGGGCGGCTTTAACTTCTGTGACAGAAGTGGACATGGATGGGGTATTGGGAGGTTGGGGTGTTGGAGTTCTAGGGGTGTAGGGTACTATGGCAAGAGGAGGGGTGGCTGCTCTGGAAGGCAGGTCAATGACTATGGGAGTAGGTCACGATGTCTCAGCAGACTCTGGGGTCTTAGGTCGTGATGGCTCAGCGGACACTGGGGGGTGACTGTGGGACTTGAGCAGCACGTTGGAAGAGGCGCTGTAGGGCACTAAGGTCTGGGGTTGGGTTCTGGGGAACTGGGGTGGAACTAGAGGAACTTCCAGCGATCCTTTGTCTAGAAGGGAGGGCTGGGACTGGGGGGGTTGGCTTCTGAGGTTCTGGGGTTGATGGGAGGTCTTCCTCGTCGGATTCTGGGACTTTGAATGACCTGGGGGCTATGGTGACTGTGGGGCGGTCCGACACCTAGATAGGTGGGATATAGGACACACTTGATCTTTTGTTACGCAGACGTAGGTCTAGTAACCAGGGAACCTTCATGGGTGATACTCACGAAGAGACTAGCGACCACAAAGGGGGATCAAGGACTAAGGATGCGTCGGGCAGACATAGACTAAGGGTTCTGAGGGATAGACTGAAGTCTTGACTAAGGGGACTGAGGGAGAAGTGAGAGCTTCGACTGAGGGACTAGAGACAAGCGAGAGCTTGGCCACAAGAGCTACGTAGATTGCGCAGATCAAGTGTAAAGATTACATTACATGACAGCAAGGTTTATATAGCGAAGTGGCTACCGAACTGGGAACAATGGGAATCGGGGACACTAGACCGTTATGAGAGAAACGGTCAGGAGAGACGCTGTCCATGTAGAGATGAAACACGTATCAAAAGAGTGACCATATGGTCAGGAACGGTTACCTTGCGATGGCGGTAATGAAGAGTGGAAATAGAATATCGCTAAGGGGAAAGATGTACAAGAAGGTTACCTTGTGACGATTGGAGAAAAACAGAGAAGAATGTCACTAGGGAAGGTCAAGAAAGACAATGGTGAATGGAGAGTGAAGGAAGAGTAGAACGGAGCAGTATACGTCATATTGGAATAACCCTGGAAGGATCTCTATGTCGCAGGGAATGAGAAGTAGTACAAGATTGGGAACAAGGGAGAAAATTGTAACACATTTGGAGGGTTGTCCCTTGCAGAAGATATGGAGGTAGGTTTCAAGCTCTTGGTTGACACGTTCAGTTTCACCATCGGTCTGTGGATGGTAGACCATGGATAGGGCGAGGTTGTATTCGAGGAGTCTAGCGAGCTCCTTTGCGAAGGTAGAGGCAAATTGTGGGCCTCGATCAGAGATGCATTTATCATGTAGACCAAATCGAGAGAAGACTTTCTCGAAAAAGAGTTGGGCTATGCTGGCTGCATCAATTGTCTTGTGATAGGGAGTATAAACTACCCCCTTTGTAAGGCCATGGTCGACCACAACCATAACAGAGTCAAAGCCTGCGCTGGGGGGCAGATCGGTGATCAGATCAATGGAGATCTGTTGGAAAGGGCGAGTGGCAGCAGAGGGGATAGGGACAAGGCCCGGGGCAGTAGGGTGTGTGTTAATTTTGTTGGCTTGGCAAATAGCGCAGCCAGAGACAAATTTGCGAATGGCAGAAGACATGCTGGGCCACCAGTAGTCACGTTGAAGTGCATTGAGAGTTCAGAAGTGGCCACCATGGCCACCGGCAGGGGAATCATGAGTAGCACGAACAAGTGCTATACACGTGGAGTCGGGGATGTAGAGGTGACCCTTGTAATAAAGGCATCCCTCATTGAAGAGCCAGTCATGTTTAGAGGCTTGGGGAAATAAAGAAGAGCCTGCTGCCATAGCAGTAAGGGCGTCCTTGACCAACGGGTCATCAATGGTAGAGTTGGTGATGTCTTCAGTGATTTTGACATCGATAGTGTGGATGAAGAGATCATCAGAGAGGAGGATGGTGTCAGCATTGTCTGAGGAAGTGTCCATGTCGTCACGACGGGACAAAGCATCAGCGGGGCCCATGGCAGAGCCAGGTAAAGAAGTCCAATGCAGGTCGAAGTCCTGCAAAAACATAAGCCATCTGGCTTGACGGTGCGAGAGTTTCTGGGGTGCGCAGAAGTAGGTGAGGTTCTTGTGGTCTGTAAGAACCTGGACCTGGTGTGCAGTACCAGTGAGGTAGTGCTTCCATTCATTGAGCGCGTTGATGACAGCAAGTAGTTCTCAGTCATATATATCGTAGTTGTGTTCAGCTGGGAACAATGTCTTGGAGAAGTATGCAACTGAGTGTAGGTCGCCATTGGAATCTTTCTACATCAGGACCGCGCCAGTAGTGATAAGAGAGGCATCGGTCATCAAGTGGAATGGCTTCGAGGTGTCTGGGAATGCGAGGACCAGACGAGCGAGGAATGTGGATTTCAATTTCTAGAATGCGGTTTCGTGGTCTGGTAGCCATTACCAGACGGCTCCCTTTGCCGTGAGGGAAAGCAGTGGTTTGGTCAAGTTGGAGAAGTTCAGGATGAACTTGCGGTAGAAGTTGCAGAAACTAATAAACGATCGGACTGCACATACGGTCTGGGGTGGTTTCCATTCTTGGATCGCCTTGAGCTTGGTGGGGTCCATGGTGATGCTGTCGGGCGTAATAACCATGCCTAAAAAGTTGATCTCCGTGGTGTTGAAGGTGCATTTCTCTAACTTCAAGTGAAGTTTGTGTTCTCTAAATCTGGTGAGAACCTTGCGGGTTTGAGCTATATGCTCGTCATAGTCGTCGAAATGGATCATTGTGTCGTCCATGTACGCCTCGAACCATCCTTTGGCGATGTAATCAGTGAAGATATGGTTCATAAAGGCCTGGAAGGTGGCAGGAGAGTTGCAGTGGCCAAAGAACATGACGGTGGGCTCCAAGAGCCCCACAGGAGTGATGAAAGCCATTTTCCATCAATCTTCAGGACGAATGTGGATATTGTTGTACCCCCAGCGTACATCAAACTTGGTGAAGTATTTGGATCCTTTTATCTTGTCGACGAGTTCGGAAATAAGGGGCAGGGGGTACGTGTTCTTGATGGTATGTTCGTTGAGGTATCAATAGTCCTGGCAGGGATGGAGTTTGCTGTCCTTCTTATCGACAAAGAAGAAGGGGGCAGCTTGTGGAGAGTGAGAGGGTATGATCTTGCCAGAGGCAAGGTGTTCTTCGATGAATTCTTTGCATGCTTGCAACTGTGCTGGGTTCAGAGGATATACCCAGGCTTTCTTCGGGACGAATGAATCATCAAGATCAATGGTGTGGTCGAATTCTCGAGGAGCGGGAAGGGATAGCCCTGTGGGTTCAGTGAAGATGTCGGTGAAGTCGACAAATTCTGGGGGGAGTGTGTGTTCCTTCTTTTCCTCGGCCATGGCAATAGCCGTAGATATAGTGGTCTTTCATAGCCACTCTTGCGGGAGGAGATGATCTCCTATAGGGTCTAAATCTCACCAGTATTTAGGGTTGTCTGGGTTGTGGAGATAGTCGTCCACATCTTCATCAGCGTCAAGCGCTAAAGTGTGCAGTATGTGGCAAATGTAATCGGCTTTGTGCCGTTTGAGTTGTGTTCGGTGTGGTTGATTTGGTAGGTGAATATGACCAGTAGCACAATCGATGGTTGGGTTTCTCTCTTGGAGCCATGGCATTCCTAGGATGATGTCGTCCTTTCCAGTAGGTAGGACATAAAAGCTTCTTTTTTCAACATGTGGTCCAATCCTCAATGGCAGAGTGACGTAATACCGTATGAGGCCTCCTTTCGTTGCGCTGCCATCAGCATTGTTTGCGCGTCACGGCAGTTTAAGTCACCGCACTTTGATCTTATGTCGTAAGATCAGGTCCAAGTGGATGAAACATCCCGTAGCACCACTATCAATGAGCGCATGCGTTTCGACAATTTTTCCTGGTAGCCCTGAGAATCGTATTGGAATACAAAGCATAGATTTCTCAGAAGTTGTGACTGTAACAGGGGTGAGTACTAATGGGGGGAGAGAAAACGTTGACTCATCTCTCCCAACTAAAAATCCTGGGAGATTTCTACTCCATGGATTTCTTCTTCGGCCTCGCTCTCCTCTGCTATCTCCAGATCTTGATTGTCCAAGATGTCCTGGAGTGAGAGCGCCTTAATGGCTTCCCTCAGCTGAGGGTCCTTGACTTTGTCCATATCGATTTTATGGATCCTAGCATTGGCACATTGTTGCTGCGCTGCTGGCCTATATAAGGCACGTCCTGTTGTTCCGTAACTAGTGCTGCGTCGGAATCCCTGAGGGGGATGGTTCCTGGTGGAACACCCGACTTTGTGGCAGTAGAAGCACTTGTTGTTACACATGTGTTCCTGGCAGGTCTTGAAATCAAGAGTGACCCTATCGACGTCCATGGCATTTGGATCTCGTCATCGTACTGGTGTGGCTGGATATGATGGCATATAGCCTTTGCTCTTGTTACTCTTGTGTGCCTTTGCTCTGTCGTAAAAGACAGCAACCGTGTCAAGCCACTCCCTAGTGGTGGCAGGTTTGGTAGGGACTCCGATCATTAGATTCGCAAGTTTATCTGATACGTTCCTCTTGAGCAGATCCTTGAGATGTGTTTCGTTTGTGATGCTTCTGCAGACTGCCTCTAGTTCAAATGAGGCCCTAAATTTATGGAAGTCGCCTTTGAAATCTTCCATGCTCATCTCCTGTAGTGCACGTCGTGCGTCGCTGGCTGGATCACCGGGTCTGAAGGCTGTCTTGAATGCTTCTTTGAGCTTGTCCAGTGTCTTCTCAGTGGGATCTATTGCTCCGTTTGCTAGTTTCATGAACCATCCTTCAGCGAATGGTCCACCTTTGCCCTTATTCATCTTGTTGAGGAGCACTAGCCGCTGTGCATCCTCCGAGTATATGTTTCTGTTGCATTTGAAATATGCTTCC